>JAVTVY010020184.1:0-77465 GCA_036873755.1 Hanleya hanleyi
CATACTGACTGCGTCACATGACTTCACAGAATAGTCTCTGGTTAACCTATTCTAAAGCACATACCAAGAATCTAACGATTCGTGATATGTGTTGTATCTCAGGTACGCTTTTATTGTACCTGTTCATGTGGCAACTTGGATGATATGACCACACGGCCCCTAGCACCGGCATAAGCGGTATTAGATACAAATCTAGAGAGCTAAGATGGAAGTGCTCTGACAACTCGTATACTGGTAATTGGTGAGCTGTTTCGCTGTGACAACTCGTACATTGGAGATTGGTGAGTTGTATCGTCGTCAGATGTAAACGACGGCATTTATCACAAAAGACTAGTCTGCAAGGCCCGATGTCGACCCAGCATCAACTTCCCACAAATGCCAACATATATCAAAGACCAAAAGGTCTGTACAGGGGGCGGGCCTCGGGGACGAAACGTCCACCAGCAGAATCTCGCTATATACAGGAACAAATTACAACACATATAAGGGAAGTGGGAAGAGGTGCCGACATACTGACTGCGTCACATGACTTCACAGAATAGTCCTCTGGTTAACCTATTTCTAAAGCACATACCAAGAATCTAACAATTCGTGATATGTGTTGTATCTCAGGTACGCTTTTATTGTACCTGTTCATGTGGCAACTTGGATGATATGACCACACGGCCCCTAGCACCGGCATAGCGGTATTAGATACAAATCTAGAGCTATGATGGAAATGCTCTGACAACTCGTATACTGGTAATTGGTGAGCTGTTTCGCTGTGACAACTCGTACATTGGAGATTGGTGAGCTGTATCGTCGTGAGATGTAAATGACGGCATTTAACACAAAAGGCTAGTCTGTAAGGCCCGATGTCGACCCAGCATCAACTTCCCACAAGTGCCAACATATATCAAAGACCAAAAGGTCTGTACAGGGGGCGGGCCTCGGGGACGAAACGTCCACCAGCAGAATGGCTTAAGGCCCATTTCCACAGCACGCGTTTTCGCAGTGACAATCACATCCGAAAAATAGCCCTCATGTTATTCAATGGTGTAGTACTCACAGCAAGCGTCAGTCGCGGCGACATCAGAACCACATTTTTGATGCGCGACAAAATTAGAACCAGGTTATTTCAACGCGTTGTCGCTGAAATATCGACCAATCGGAGGGGATAGAAATCGTAGGCCCGGCTAGGTTGAGGGGAATCCCTCCCGTTGAATGGCTGGAATGGCGAGAGTGTCAAAATGCGCCAAACTGCAAAAGGTTGTGGAATGCAGTTGTGGTTGTCGCGACGCGTGCTGTGGAAATGGGCCTTTATGTATATTATATATTCGGAAATTTGTAAATTAGTTCTGGTGATGGTGATTTGCGCTGCAATACTGGTTTTTCCCCACCACATATATTGGCAGGCATGACAAAGTAAAATATTGTTGAATTTTGTAGGCTACATAGCGTTTGTAATTATTTTTCAATTGACAAATATCAAAAATGAATCGAATTAGATGACACCATCACATGATAAATTACTGGTATTTAGTATTAATAATGTATGCTGTTTTCATGTATAATTGATATATATTGTAATAATGTATCCCATTATTGGCTCGGTGCTAAGCTGTACATCACTCGCATAAATGGGGCGCGCCAACCAACAGAGGGGGCAGCTGTAGTATGAGGTGAAATGGCGCTATGATGCGACATCACAAATGCATCGTTTTCTCGCAGTCGCTCCTTTTATGACATATAGTTTCTTTTTGTGACGCGTGGCCTTTGGGACGTATAATTAAACGTCTTTTTACCTGATACTAATAGTATAGCTGCACCCTCTGTGGAATTTTGTTTCGGCTAGCAAGCCCCATTGCTGAATTTCATTATCAAAACACTGAGATTGTCAATTTGACTCCTGTGTAATTGTATGCCTCAATTTTAAGGTGTGTAATCAATTATTACATGTACACCGCAATTTATTCATGGCCAGCAGTGTGGCTTGCATCCATGTGTATATATGTTTAAATGTAGTTACATTTGACTAAAGCTTCCTGTTTCAAGCATAAGTTGACACCATTTTTCTTTAAAAAAAAATGATACATAGCAACATAAAAAAAAATCTTTGCCAGTGTCATTCCATACAAAACTATCAGTTATCAGTGTTAAAATAAAAGGTAAAAATTAATATTATTTAAGAGTTTGACTTTGATTTGAAATTGAAGTAATTAACTTGTCCATCTTGTATGAACCGTTAGTAATGCCTGGCAATTAGCTTTGAAAACATATCTATGAACACAATATTTGACAATCGGCCTTTTCTGCTAAATTGGACGCAGGAAAGGCCGATTGTCAAATATTTGTTGTGTCATAGAGATGTTTTCTAAGTTACCTGGCAATCTGTTCATTTTCAACAACAAATTGCAAACATTCGAAAAGCAATCCATCGCCGTGCTTATGCAGGAGTCAAGTGAACCCCCCCAACCTCGGGGTTTAGTGGGGACTTAGCAAATGAGAGTTGTTAAAATGCTTCAATGCCCTACCCCCTGGGGCAAAACATTGAAGTGAATCCCCACCTAAACCTCAACCAAATACAATTTATGTCCCATCCCTAGGTAGAAGAAGTCTTAACTGAGGACTGAAAATGTGTGAAAACCCCACTCCCTGGCGCGTAAACATGTTGTGAATCCCCAGGTAATCCACCACTAAACCGGACCCTTGCCCGAGGTTGTGGGGTGGGGGGGATTTCGTTTGACGCCAGCATTACTCTGATTCATTATCTTGTCCAATATCTGAAAGGAGTATCAGTGTTTCGGTATACCATTAAAATTATGCTCCAATGTACACAACGACTATGCCATGGCTGACTGATTAGTTGATCATGTTGTTCGGTGTTGGCTGTTGCGAAAGTTGCATTCGAAAAAAAAATAAAAAAAAAATACCGGTACCTTGACGATTTGATTTCGGAAAACTGGAAAAGCAACGCCTACATGAAGCAGCGGCGAACAGATACTGTAGCAATTCCAACTTGCAATATGTGTAGTACTGGAGACGGGACAGACTTCATTTATTGTAATTCACGGATTTCGTTTGACACAGATAGCCACCGACAATCCAACTGCAATCTGCTCGACATTTTTTTTCGCGCGTGCGCGCAGCGATTTAAAGCAGAAAATCGTATAATGAACCGGGCATCTCATACACCTAAAAAAAAACCTCTCGCGAAGTAGTTCGCCTTGTTTCTCTCAGAATTTACCGCAGATTTTATCGCAACAAAGAGGTATATGATAAATATATCATCAGTACACTGTGGTGATCTGTTACCGTGTATCTGCCCTCGTTCGATGAGGCTGCTTGCCGCATCGAACTCGGGCAGATACACGGTAACAGATCACCACAGTGTACTGATAATATATTATTATTATGCGCCAAAACCTAGCATATTGCATCTGGAATACATTTTCGTTGTCATTAACTTAAGAAAGCAGGGTCTTGAGCAAAATATTGCTGAAATTACCCTATCCTATTGTAGCAAATTCTCGTACAAGTCTATATACATCATACAAGCGTCTAGTCTGGCATTTAATATTCAGCCTTCGTCCATTCAAGAATTTCCTCGTCTGTAATCTAAAGATCTAAATCGTAAAACAGCATAAGCAACAAACAAAGAAAAAAATCATAGTATACATAAACACAGGCTTGATTCCTGCAAGAGAGAAGCGGTCATCAGTTTTCATTGATGCTAGCAAAATGTTGATGTTCCAAATATCAATCCGTACTGGTGATAAGTATTACATCCATATGATTATTGTTAAAAACATTTGACCGAGAAACAATGATGTATCTCGCTTTAATTGTGCCGGTTCATATACACGCCATGAAGATCTTGAAGTACATGGAGCTCTTACGGCCACTAGCCCGAGTAAAGTGGAATTTGTACTGGTAATCAGTATTACATCCATATGACTTTCGTTAACCCTACCTGGCCTGGGGGGGGGGGGGGGGGCCCCCCTACCAAACTTTCTGTGCTATCTCCGGAACGACAAAAAATGGAGAGCTGACTCTCCGTGACTTTATAGTTTATCATATTGGGGTCATTTTGAGCCTATTTGCATAATCCCCCGAGCAGAGGATCATGGGGGAAATTCAAGATGGCGAGCACGTAGGGTCCCAGAAAAGTGACGTCTTTGTCATATTTCTTCAAAATTTCTGCTTTTCCGCGATGAAAAGCGGGCAAAAACTATTTTATTTCATATCACATTAATATTTAATAATTTATCATGCAGTTTTTGCAGAGAAATTGCATAAATAAAAAATTCGGAAAATCTGACTTCAATGTCGACCAAAAAATGTCGTTTTTGAAAATGACGTCACTGTGACGTCATCAAAGCGGCCATCTTGGATTTTTTCACATTTTCTGGTAGAACTTGATCCAAGGGTATAGTGTGGTAAGTTTCAGCTCCCTAGCTCAATGGGTAAGAAAAATAATTAAGGGGGGCCTTTTCGACCCCCCTGGCCACAACACGTCCCAAAAAAACCAAGCGAGATAGGGTTAAAAAAATTGACCGAAAAACAATGATCTATCTCGCTTTGATTGTGTCTGTTCATATGGACGCCATGAAGATCTTGAAGTACATGAATTTCTTACGGCCACTAGTCCGGGTAAAGCGGAATTAGTTACGATACATGACAGCAAAGATCTTGCACGCTACGCCCGTATTTTTGCTGTCAGCGTACGATACGTATCGCCAAATTTGAGATACTTTGAGTTAAGGTCTTTGGTGGTGTATCCATGTTTTACAAGTTTCTTCTATAATATTTTGTAGCGTTGATTATTAAATCGTCACATTTCATATAGGATCTAGCAAATGCCAGTAGGCGAGATATATAAACACAAGGCTATTCTATGGATAACAACTTCTTTATTGCTGTAGAGCTGACGTTTCGTTGGAGATACTTCCAACTTTTTCAAAGCTAATAAAACTACATTGATTGATTGAAATTGTAGTTTAAGGGCCGCTTCCCATTCGGATTTCGCGGCCCATCAACTCAATGTTTTATTTGAATTTCGCGGTACATTACTTTGTTTATTGAATATCTTTTCCAGCGCTAAATATATAAATAAATAAATAATAAATAACAATGAGAGATTAGTAGGAGATATAAATAGAAGTAAATAAGAATCGCTATATGTACAAGTTCGTAAGTCTCTTTTTGGTTTTAGGTTAAGTTATACTGGTAAATATGAGTTCACTGTAATCGCGTGTATGATTCCTTTGTCTTGGTACCCCTTTGTACGCACAAAGCCGTCCAGAAAAAACTGGGAGAACCATGGGCGTCTTCAGGACATGGATAAATAGCATAATGTGTGAGAAGTACATAAAGGATAATGAAAAAGATTAACGGTCACGGTGATAATCTCCATCTAAGCTGATAAGGCTGTCATAGGCACTCGGTACAAACTGTCCACTGTCTCGGTTGATTGCCGGCTTGTGTCTTTTGATGTGAATGGCTTCCTGTAGTCTTCTCTTTGTTTGGTCAGTTTGGTGGATAGAAAGTTTGTGAATGTTTTGCCAATTTATCTGGTGTCCTGGGTGTTCCGTCAGGTGGTCAGAAATGACTGATTTTCCGTCTGTTTTGTTGCTGGAGGCCTTATGTTCCTTGATGCGGACGTTGAGGGGTCGCATGGTTTCTCCGATGTAACTTTTCTGGCAGGAGCAGTCAATTTTGTAGATAATTCCCTTGGGCTGGGGTGGGTCGGTTGGTAGTAGTCGTCCTGTAGCGTTAAGGTGGTTTTTAAGGGATCTGCTGCTGGTGAATACTGCATCGATGCTGGCTTGTTCTTTTAGGAGTCGTTTTATGTGGTGACTGGTCTGCCCTATGTATGGAATGGCAATAAATACGGGGCTGGGGTCTCGGGGGATTTGATTTCGTTGTGGCTGGGGTTGGAGGGTCTTGTTGATAATTCTGTCTACCATGGCTTTAGGATACCTGTTTTGATCGGTGAAGACCGTCTTTAAGTGGGTTATTTCACTGGGCAGGCTTCCTGTTGAACATATGTTTTTGGCTCGTCTGGTTAAGGTAGATATGATGCCGGCTTTGACTTGGCTTGGGTGGTTGGATAGGACATGGATATATTGGTCGGTGTGACTGGGTTTTCTATAAACACTGGTTTTGAGGGTATGGTTCTGCCTGTGGACTAGGACATCAAGGAAGGGGAGTTTGTTGTCGTCTTCTTTCACCATTCTCGGATGTTGGGCATTTAGATGGTTGAGAAGGATGGTAGGGTCATCGCCGTCTTGAAGAATGGAGAAAACGTCATCAACTTTTCTGTGCCAACACATAGGCTTAATGGGGGAAGTGAGGAGAGCGGTTTCTTCCAGTTCCGTCATGTACATTTCCGTGATCACCGGGGATAGAGGGGATCCCATAGGTAATCCATGTACCTGCAAATAGAATACAGGATTCCACTAATTTCATAATGCTGTCAATGGAGAGGAAGGTTTTCATAGTAGGTCGAGATTCTGTGACTCGTCTCTTTATGGTGTCCATGGCCCGATCTCTAGGGATCTATATAAACGTCATAATGCTACTATAACATATATGTATACGTCATATGCAGGTCCCTCTGGAATATTGTTCAGAAAGGGATAGTTAGCGGTGTCGAAATTGTAATCATCTCTCTTGTCGTAAAGTAGACTATGGAGAATAACCGCTTCGTGCGGATAGATACAGGTCCAAATATGGCTTGTCATTGTGGCTATCTGTTGTTTCCTTCAGGAAACCATTGGTGTCTCATATTTTTGGGAATACGCCGCCCCTCCTTCATACTTGATAGGCATACAGATATACAATTTATATCTGGATGTGGAGTTGATATCGCCCAAAGAGAATCATGTACATACTGGGACATTCTACTGCTCCAGTGACATCACCCCCACCCCCCCCCCCCACCCCTTCGTCTTGGCTCGTTCCCAGAATTATTTCGCTTGTATAACCCAACCCATTATGGACACGAATATTCTTCAATGGACGA
The DNA here is from genome assembly GCA_036873755.1 of Hanleya hanleyi. Classification (NCBI taxonomy): domain Eukaryota; kingdom Metazoa; phylum Mollusca; class Polyplacophora; order Lepidopleurida; family Hanleyidae; genus Hanleya; species Hanleya hanleyi. The sequence goes on from JAVTVY010020184.1 coordinate 7,007, forward strand.
TGGCTGAATATTGAATGGGGCACCAGACGCTTACGCTTACTGTTCTCGCTGATGTTGACCTTCTACCATACAGCAAAGTAAACTGTCATTGTTTTGTTTTTGTAACCAGGAGCAAAGAGACTGGAATCAGCTCACTGACTATTCATATATCGGGGATTGCATGTCGCACACTAATTGATTTATTGGTGAAAATGAAGCTAATGGAGATATAAAATATGGGGTTGCAGTTTGTCTAGTCCAGAGTGGAATAGTTATTTGACATGCGTGGAAATAGAATATACCCTTCGGCAAATCCGGACCAATTGCTGAAATTTCATGAAAAGTTAAACAATAGAATTTGCTACAAAGGTTAACTATAACAGATATTGCGGAAGGTATTGGGGATATTTTGCAAAATTAGAGCCACCTACGGCAGCTTACAACGATTTTAATTTTTTTTATCAGAGGGCGGATTCTCATGTCGAGTTTCAGGTGGCAACTCTACTAACCATACACAATTTGCTGTCAAAGGGAGACCACGAAACATCTACTATCAGGGTTTGATTACTACATTAAATATGCTCACATGGTGGAAAAATGAAGTTCGACGATTCGACAAAGCTATACCAACAATGGCCTGCACGCAAAGTCTCTCTCATTCGGTGATACAATGGTTTCCTGATAACAAAGTACTATCGTTGCGTTCAAAATCGTTGTCTTGTAATGCAAGATCTGCGGTCAGATCTGCATCGTGTTCGTATGAACAATTACCTTCAAAGACGCGACTGATGTTTAAATATCTACGACCGACTAAAATACTTGGAAAAATATTGCTGTTAACTGATATGCACTTGACGATGTCACCATGTCTTGCCATTATCATTAGAAACAGTTGACGGTTTCTCTCTTGCAGGAAAGTCATACTCAACAATGTCTCTGCTGACACGAGCCACACAGCGCAGCAGTTAACCCTATCCTGTAGCATACGCGATCAGAGGCATCTGTTCGCAATATTCAACGACTCAGGGAACCATCAATATATATTCCCAGGCTGTTCAATTATATAGATCAAATAAACTAACAGTAGTGCTGCAACGTCAGGACAACTTTGCCAAGATCTACAGAATTTGCATAAATTCATAACAAAAGCCGACGAGCCCACCAACTATTTCTGTATATGGCCAGTTGCTTTATATGTCTGTCATGCTCTATCTACAACATCGGGGCACGGCACCTTCTCTACTTCACACAGAAAGTCTGAAAAAGGAACACTTCTCGTCCTGTCTGAGGTGAAGGTAATAGGCACGGCGCTCCACGCATCGATGACTTTGCCGCGCCACTGGATTGTTGCATACGAAGCTTCAGTTTATCTGTGTGGCGTAGGCTGCGACTACGCCCACTCGCTCACTCAAAGACCTTTGAGCGTTGATGCAATGATGGAACTATTCTGACCTGGATCGAATACCAGTCGGTTATAGGTTACAGATATCCCCCATAGCGTTTCCAATTCCCGAAAAAAGTCTGATTGGCGATCGGGGTGAATTGTAATTCCCGGAGTTGATCTAATGTGAAGACATTTATACACGCAAATAACAAATTAACTCCAAGGTTTTCACAGAAACCAGTGGTTTAATGATCAGCCTGGTTGACTAAAAGATACGCAGTCGGATATTCAATCCCAACCGGTCACTGGGCTTGCCCTCTGTACGAATCATCAATGTGATTGTATTTTGTGTCTGTGGGTAGAGAATGAAGCGTTTGGTCGGCGTCGGGTCTCGCAGACCTGTTCCTAAACAAGAACTTGCATTCTACTAACATTTTCCCCGTGCGGCCGTTTCTTCTATCTAATAGTCACATAGTCCATCACTTTCCATCCGATCACTTGATATGGGACTTACATCATTGCTCTTGGATATTTCTATCTAACACAGCTCGTCCCAGTGCTAGGGGCCGTGCAGGCATATCATTCAAGATGTCCACATGAGCAGCTACAATAAAAGCGTGGCTGAGATACAAATCATCACACGGATCCTTTTGGTTTTTGTGGTGTTTTTAGATATGCAGTCAGAAGATTGGCTTGTGAGGTCATATGACTTCTTGTCAGTTCGTTGGCATCTTTTCCCACCACCTTTATATGTTGCGTTTTAATTGCTTTCTTTTGGATATTATACAAATAGTTTGTTCTGGTGCATTTCTAGCCACTATTTTCGCGATTACATCATTTGTTAACTGAAATTTCAATTAAATTTACATAAGATACATTGTAGCTGGGCCGAATTTTTTTTTTGAAAAACAGAGTGTTATACTGTGTTAATATTTTACACACACGCGCAGACATACTTTATGGATATATCTAGGCATTCGAATATAATATTCAGCTCATATTCAACATACTTCATTCTGTAGTTATTCTCTATTATCGTTTCACTGATATGTTGGACTTAGCTTTTATATTATATTACTATTCACGTGAGCATTTACAATAAAAACCTTATTGAGATACACAAACACCGAAACATCCAAGAGCAATGCGCTTTTGGTTGAACGCAGAAAGGTGCCTTTATGTTTCTGATACACCCATTAAACGTTCACATTTTCTCAAATAACCTAAGATACAGTCTTCTTTCACCCGACTAAAAAGATCTTCTAAAGTAGCGGCTCGATAGAATCTCTTAGAATCATAAAATCTATACAGTCGATAAGAATATGTTTCACTGTGAGATCTTCGTGGCATGGAATACATCTTGGGACTGGCTCTTTTTTAGTAAATGTTCGAAAATTAATCGTGTGTGACGGTTCTAGATCGCCTGATCATGGCTTGATCGAAACGTTTCTGGCTGTTCAGATGAGCATAGCCTCCAGTATTTTTTGAACTCATGGAGTTTGTTATTATTCACAGCATCTCATAAAGATTGAAACAGCTTTCTCGCACAAGTACAGATAGATGGCCTGAAATCGCTATATGGGATTCCATCAGGATCAACCTCATTATCTAGGGCTGCCTTAGCCATTTTATCAGCCTCAGTATTACATTTGATGCCAACGTGACTAGGCAACCAACAAAACACAATATCAATCTGCTGATCAAATCTACAGTCATATATGCTTGTATTACAAGCGTCTGGTCCGTCATTCATAATTCAGCCGTCGTCCATTAGAGAATATCCGCGTCCATAATCCAAAGACCTATTCCATATTCCATATTACAGTATTAGCACCACATTCAAAAAGACAATCATAGTATACATAAACATAGGCTTGTTTCCTGCAAGAGAGAAGCGGTCAACAGTTTTCAATGATGCCGGCAAGACATCATGATGTTCCAAAAATATCAAATCCGTATCGCTGATCAGTATTCTTAATCCATAATATTCGTTGTAAAGTCGTCATCTAAAGAATGATGTATCTCAGTCACGCTTTGATTGTGTCTGTTCATATGAGCACCACGAGGATCTTGAAGTACATGGGTTCATACTGCCCCTAGCCCCGGGTTAAGCGGAATTAGACGAAAAGTTACGAAACGTAACCACATCGGTCTTGCACGCTACGCTCGTATTTTGCAATCAGCATGCGATATGTATCGCCAAATTGGAGAAACTTTGAGTGGAGGCGCTTGGTGGTGTAGCCCTGTTTTATAAGTTTCTGCAACAATGTTTAGTGATGTTGATTAAAAACGTCACATTCAACACAGGATCTAGCAAATGCTACTATGCGTGATATGTATACGCCATATGCAGGTCCCACTGGAATATTACTGTCCAGAAAGGGATAATTTACGATGTCGAAATTGTAATCATCTCGTTTGTCATAAAGTCGACGAGAGAGAAGATCCGCTTCATTTTCATAGAGATATAGGTCTAAATATGATGTGCCGATATGGCTATCTGTAGTTTCCTTCAAATCCAGCGAAGGTGGATATATATCCTTCACTGCGTCATTTAAATAGCGACTATCCTCAGCGAGAAGATCGTCTATATAGCGTTTGGTGAATGAGAAGGAACGGGCTTTGAATTGATCGGTTTTTGAAAGCGCCTGCAGATAGTCATATTCATAAGAGAACAGATATAGATCAGCCAACAGGGTGCACAATTAATACCCATCGAAATACCTATATGCCTTGTATGCAGTAAAGCTGAAGAATGTTTTATGGCTTCTGACATTACTATAGCTACGATCAGTTTTCTTGAACACAGATACTTTTAATGAACTTAGACCGTCAATAAGGTCCCTGATGAGGGAATGTAGTATAGAGAATCGAGAAATCTCATGTGGATACGTGTCTGTACGATATGCGACCTTTAGCATCAAGTTCGTCCGTAAGACATTTTGAGTTTTTAGAAATAATGGCGCAATATCTTTCCCAAAATGCTTTTACCTCCTTCAGGGCTCTCACCAACAGGGTTGAAAGAAGCTTGGTGGTGCAGCTTCCTGGGACCAGCTATGAATCTAGGTTTGTATGGGGATTTATGCATTTTGGGAGTCCAGTATACTTTTGGTATGTCGTTATGATTGGTTGGAAGACAAATACCTCTTTCTCTGAGAAATGTTTTGCGATTGTTAAATAAATCTTCCAGAGTAATTGCGGTTTGGGAGTAAGTAGACGTATTTGATGTTGACATGTATACCCTCAATTCCTTAACCAGCACCTGGTAATAGTAATATTTACATATGAATATTATATTATTAGATTTGTCTGCTGGGACTATGATGAATTTCAGGCTGTTTCAATCTTTATGAGAATAATAATAAACTTCGAAATAACGAGTGCAATAAAACTGTAGGCTATACTCATCTGAACAACGTTTCAATCAAGCCATGATCAGACGATGTAGAATCGGCCGTATACGATTAACTCACGAACATTTACTAAAAAAAAGAGCCAGTCTCAAGGTGTATTCCATGCCACGAATATCTCACAGTGAAACATATTCTTATCGACTGTATAGATTTCAAGATTATAAGACATTCCTTTTTTGATCAGCTACTCTACTCTACTCTCTTTAGTCGGGTGAAAGAAGACTGTATCTTAGGTTATTTCAGAGAAATCGGTTTGTTGCATAAGTTTTAATGTGTATATGTTTTAATGTGTTGGATAACTTGAGTATTTAGAATTATGTTTGATCACCGCTGTATAGCTAAAATATTGCTGAACGCGACGTTAACCCTTAATTCTCTCTCTCTCCTCACCATGTAGAGCACCATCGAATCCATATTACGATCAAAGATATAACTCGTTTATATACAGGTTTATGAGTTATCAGCCGAGACATTCAGCATTGACTAACAGCGATTCAATTTTTTCCATCATATTTTCTTAACTAAACCGGTGTGAATAAGAAAGTCAGGAGAGAACGTATGAATATATCAACGTGAAATGATCATACAGATATACCAGTTTTATTTCATGTCAGACTTATTTACTCATGCGTCATGCAGTTTTTTTGCAAAAAAAAAATGATCAATTAATAAAATCGATCAAAAAATGTCGTTTTTGAAAATGACGCCCCCCCCCCCTGACGTCAGAACAGCAGCCGTATTGGATTTGTTTAGCATTTGTTGATGGAGCTTGACCCAAGAGTATAGTGTGGTAAATTTCAGCCATCTAGCTCAAGGGGTAAGAAAAATATTTAGGCGGGGGCCGAAATTCCACATCCCCCCTCCCTCAAACAGGCCTGAGCAGGTCCGAGATCGCCCAGTCCAGATAGGGTTAACCCTATCTGGCCTAGGCGATTTCGGGTGCACCACAGCCGTGAGATGGGGGGTGCGGGAAATGCCCCCGATATTTTTCGCTATCGCCAAAGCTAGAGGGCTGAAACCTGCCACACTATATCTTTGGGTTAAGCTACACAAGAAAATGTAAAAAAAATCCTAGATGGTCGCCATGATGATGTCAAAGTGACGAAAAAAGAGCATTTTTAGACGAATTTTCGGTCAGAATTTTCGAGCGTGATAAATTAGTAAATAAAAAAGGTTTACCCACTTTCCCATGCAGAAAAGCAAAAAGCTTGAAGAAATCTGACGAAAACATAATTTTTCTGGTACCCCCATGGCTGCCATTTTGAATTTACCCATGATCCTCTGCTCGGGGGTCATACAAATAGGCTTAAAACGATCCCGGTATGATAATCTACAAAGTCACGGAGTTTCTGCTCTCAATTTATCGTCATTCCGGAGATAGTAGCAAAAAATAACGGGGTGGGCGGAAAGTGCCCCCCCCCCCCAACAGGTTGGGTTAACGTGTCGTAAACCTAAAATATGTTGGTGGGATGCATCCATTATGCAGTGATATAAAAATAATTCTACACTTTGAAGACCAAGAAAACAATTCTTGGGGCTGTCAACTGCTTGAAAATTGCTAATTAACCACCTTTAATGTAGAGTATAATAGACGTCCTGTTTCTCCATTCAATTTCATATGTCATGGTATCATGACGACCAAATTAGCTGTTAGAAGTGTACAGTTTTGTTGGAATATTAATTCTTCGTTCTGTTTGCATCACAAGGCTAGTCATTTACATTAAACGATCACCTCCCATTAGTGACAATGGAATCAATGGGGACAATAGGTAGGTAGCCTGACTGATTTCTCTATCATGATTGTGCATGAGTAGTCTGAATTTGAAAGATAATACATGTTTACTCAACCTAGCACTGGCTAAAGCTGAGGAACAAAATACATGTAGATCAGTTTTGGAAGCCTGAAGACGGGTTCTTCCTGGTTTGAGCTTTATTGACGGATGACCAAATGTACGCTCACACTTGCACTGAAGGAATAGCACATACAATGTGTTAAATGTTTTCTAGTTTGGAGGCCACTGTGGCCTTGATCTTGACTGTTTTACCTGTAAGAATTTCAGTCCATGGCATATCTATGGTGTTCTATTTGGGCCAAGTTTGCGTCGCGTGGCGACTTTTGGAAACTCGCCACTCGCCACGCGCCGTGGACACTCCGGCGCGCGGCGACTGGCGACTTTCTGCTATCTCTTAACCTGCAAAAACTCGCCAGTCGCCACGCGCCGTAAAACACGGCGAGTTTTAAGAGCTCGCCAGTCGCCACGCGGGAGAGGTCCACGGCGCGTGGCGAGTGGCGAGTTTCTCTAAAATCAAAAGTCGCCAGTCGCCGCGCGTCGTGGTTTGTCCGGCGAGTGGCGCGCGGCGAGTTTTTCCAGGTTAAGAGATAGAGCGATACTCGCCGTGTTTTACGGCGCGTGGCGACTGGCGAGTTTTTGCAGGTTAAGAGATAGCAGAAAGTCGCCAGTCGCCGCGCGCCGGAGTGTCCACGGCGCGTGGCGAGTGGCGAGTTTCCAAAAGTCGCCACGCGACGCAAACTTGGCCCAAATAGAACACCATACTTATCGTCTCTCAATCCAACCTCCCCACAGGCTAGCATAAACGAATGGCGTCATCCTAAGCTGAATGCCTGCATGAATGAATGTTCATTCTCGTTCTCTGATACAGAGCATTGCGACATCAGAAACAACCAATACAATGAATCGAAATTGAAAAACATGGGAGGAACCCATCTGTACATATATAATATTGTTGGTTATAATCATACAAATAATACACAAATAAAGAGATAAAAATAATTTGCAAAATAACTGAGACAGCAAATCCAGTAGGTACTATAGATTCGGCAGATCATTATGTCATGGTGTTACATAACAAATGAGAAAAATATATGTGTAGACAAATGAGGAGTCACCTTCAATTCTCAGAAAAAATCACCGCTTCAGTTACATATTTGTAGCTGTAGTACTTTTTGTAACACTAAAAACACTCTTAAATTTATTTTTGTCAGGATGTGTATGATAGTACGCTGATATATATTTCGACCGTAAATCTCTCAACGATTCACACTCAAGTAAAAGATGAAATTCATCGCCGAACGTTTTTCTGATATATATATTTATATCTACTTCTATCATTCGGTAACTTGTGATTAATTTGATCGATTATTCTAAGCTTACAAAGAGCAAGCCTGATCTTTTCGAAATAAAATTCGGCCTTGTACATGGCATAATGTCTGGATTTCTGACTATTATGTATACCAGCAAACCATTCTTGTGTGAAAATCTCTCCATATGGCTGTTCGACAGTTTTGACATTTACATCGAACGTCCCTATATTTATAGCCTTATCCACAACTGCGAGATTAGCCCAGAATCTGGACACGCATGTCTTGCCTATCTAGCTCACTATACGCCATACTGTTAACTATAAAGACATATTTACAGAATTTTAAATGCAATATTTATATTATCTCAGTATTTTCATATCTCCATATTTAACATCCATATAACAGTGTGGCTACAAAAGTTTTATCAAACAAATCTGGCATTATATCAATTGGGAGTTCATGTCGTCTACATTTACCACAGTTTGCTCATCTAGGTGCGTTCGACATTTGTTAAGTTTGTCATTAACACTGAATGGAATACCAAGATATCTAGCGTTTTAACGTTATATACGAATTGATAAATTTGAGACCGAATTTGCCTAATAAATACAATAGCTTTGGTTTTGGCATTATTCACTTTTAATCTTCACTCATGGCTACACTTGGATAAACCATTTAAAGCATACTGCGAGGCTTCAGCCGATTCAGATATAAGTATACCATCATCCGCCTATAACAATAGACATATCTTGAAGTAATCATTAATTCACTCATCAAAAGTAATGCCAATCGGCTCACCACCTCTACTTAACAAATATTCCTCAAGGTCATTTACAAACAAAAAGAATAGAAACGGAGACATATTTTCTCCTTATTTCCTTGGGATTTATCGACTCTCTATACTAGAATTCTAGGGACATTATTGACCATCTTATTTCATTAATAGTATCAGTGTTCAAGAACACTGATCGATATATCAATGTCAGAAGCCATTAACCATCATTATCTCTACTACATACAAGTGATATCATTCCTGGAGTTGCTTAAATTTCTCATTAATAATATCTATTTGAAATTTGGCAACACAATATATCAACAGCATATATGTATTCCAATGGGTACTAATTATGCACTCTTTTGGCTGACCAATATCTAATATAATATTCCAGCGTGACCTGTATTTGGGGAATGCATATCTCGCCTATTAGCATTTGCTTGATCCTGTGCTAAATGTCACGATTTTATCAACGTTATAGGGCATTATTGCAGAAACTTATAAAACAGGGTGTATCACCAAGCGTCTCCACTCAACGTTTCTCAAATTTGGCCATACATATCGCATTGCTGATAGCAAAATACGAGTGCAGGATTTATTATGTCTAATTCCTTTTAACCCGGGGCTAGGGGCCGTACGAACACATGTATTTCAAGATCGTCTTGGTGCTCATATGAACAATCACAATCAAAATTTAACCGCCTCTCTGTTGCAGGAAACTAGCCTATTTTTATGTATACTATGATCGGATTTTTTTTATTTGGTGCCACTGCTGTTATTTGGATTATGGACGTGGAAATTCTTTAATGGGTCATGACTGAATATTAGTTGACGAACGAGACGCTTGTATTTTACACCAATACATGACTCAAAATATCCGATACGTGTTCCGTTCGCCGTTATACAAGGTTTGTGAATGTTAGTATACATGTTAATAATAACCTGTATAATTTTACCCGTTATAGTGGAGCTGATAGCTTTCCTCCATAAACCAATTCTCCACACAGTGTCAAATGCCTTTTCGTATCAATAAATGCACAGAATAGGTTTTTATTTCTGTTCAGAAATATATTATCCAAACATTTTAAAACAAAAATATGGTCCATGGTAGAACGGTTTTTTTTCTCAAACCAGCCTGATTTTCATGACTTTCACCTTCATACCACTCCGATCCTCTTTATTGTAGACTTTTTGTCAGTTTTGCTTCGATTACAGACTATTCTTCTTCCATGACCTTAAATTGTCTAACCCAATAGCCACTGACAAAAAATAAATCGAGAAAAACAATTGACCTCAGTTTTGATACGCGATATCTGCGTGTCCACATTGTCACTGTTATTTGAGAGAAATCGGGCAATTTGTTGATATGTTGAGGAACTAAACTAAGTCGGGAAAAGAGGGAGAATGTGCATTTCCTAATTACAAGCGTCTGGTCCGTCATTCATAATTCAGCCGTCGTCCATTAAAGAATATCCGCGTCTATAATCCAAAGACCTATTCCATATTCCATATAACAATATTAGCACCAAATTTAAAAAGACAATCATAGTATACATAAACATAGGCTTGTTTCCTGCAAGAGAGAATCGGTCAACAGTTTTCAATGATGCCTGCAAGACATCATGATGTTCCAAAAATATCAAATCCGTATCGCTGATCAGTATTCTTAATCCATAATATTCGTTGTAAAGTGGTCATCTAAAGAATGATGTATCTCAGTCACGCTTTGATTGTGACTGTTCATATGAGTACCATGAGGATCTTGAAGTACATGGGTTCATACGCCCCTAGCCCCGGGTTAAGCGGAATTAGACACAAGTTACGAAACGTAACGCCATAGATCTTGCACGCTACGCTCGTATTTTGTTATCAGCATGCGATATGTATCGCCAAATTTGAGAAACTTTGAGTGGAGGCGCTTGGTGGTGTAGCCCTGTTTTATAAGTTTCTTCAACAATGTTTTGTGACGTTGATTAAAATCGTCACATTTAACACAGGATCTAGCAAATGCTACTAGGCGTGATATGTATACGCCATATGCAGGTCCCACTGGAATATTACTGCCCAGAAAGGGATAGTTTACGATGTCGAAATTGTAATCATCTCTTTTGTCATACAGTCGACGAGACTTTCCCAGCTATGGCTGACGTAGTCCGAAAACTGGAGTAACCATGCACTTAACATGAATTCGTTACGTTTAACATCCATCAGACAAGGGTCATTTCGTTGTCCAGAAACATGTCCAAGTCTAAGCGGCATTTCGACATGCGCCTTTTCGGCACAACGTGTAGGGTATAACGTTTCGGCGAGCTAACTTTCTGTAACTTTATTTTACCGACCAAAGTATATTAAATTTAAAACTTCCCATATATCTTATTCTGACATAGAGACAGACTGTAGGGCTATCAAAAAGTTTGTAGTAATTTTCCAGGTGTCAAATTCAGTCAAGTTGTACCAAGGGGTGTGAAATAAAGCATTAAATATGACACATATACATGCATGTTATAATGACATCGTTTAGATTTATTACAATTATGTAACAAATATTTGTTACAGTCCGGATTAGTACAATTATATATCTGTCACTGATTATACAAATAAAATATTTTTACCTTAAGTTTAACCTTGGGTGGAGAATGTGTCAAGATATATGAAATTGTTTCAAAAGTAACTTGATATCAAAAATATTATGTGCAGACATGTACCACAAAACTCGCAATTTATTTTTTGCCTTATTATAACAGACGTGGGAAAAGTTTCCGAAATGGCGTACCCTCCACTGTGTGCAGAAATGTCGCGGATTCCACCTACTCATGGTAAGTGTACAACATGTAACACAATGCCTACTCTGTTCAATCTTTGTAGCATTCTGAGCTGTGTAACCCATCTCCATTCAACATATCTGAACATAATTATGAGCAACGTGACAAAAACGAGACAGGAGAAGACAACCCCATTATTTTTATTATTCGAGACATCGTTCGAGATGATCAAACCGGAAAGCGCGATATCAGACCAACAGTTTCCATCAATGTCTTTCAAAATTCGCACGAAAATCCAATTATATCTGGTATTCTCCTTTCAGACATGGCCGACTATTTTTCAGTCTGGCATATAAATACATCAGTCATCGGATCGCCCACTGGTCACACATTTACCAATAGAAAATTATTCAGGAGCAGATAAGATTTATTGAAGAAAAAGTTGAAGATATTTGAGAGATATATATTACTTATGAAACTACGAATGTGAATATTCTTTGATACATGTAAATTCATTCATGTGTACAAGGGAAGCTTGCCTGTTATTTCAAATGTCAAAAATAATAAAAATGAACCTGTATAATCTATGGAATTCTTAACTCTGTTCGTAAGAAAATATATAGCGAGCACATGAAAGGTAATATTACCCGCCAAAGTATATAAATAGATTGAATTATACGTCGAAATCAGCCAAGAGAAAATATTATGAAACCAAATTAAATCAGTGTAACAGTGACATCAAAAGTACTCCGACCTATATCCACTGTTCAGTATTAATAATTAACAATTGCAATGTCATATGCATGATTGCGAAGGGGTTTTAAAACTATACCAGCTCTGTAGCATCCAAGTAAAAATATTTAGAAAATTTTCAAAAAGTTTTGTCTGAAACCCTGTACCACAAAATGTATGGCAGATTGATAGGGTATGTAAAATCTATATCAACGTTTCTCAAATATAGACATCCTGTATGTAGTTTGATTTTATTTAACCGTGCTGTCGCGTTACCAACTGATCCCTGAAGAAATCATTGTTTGGCGTGATGCTCGCCACTGGCCGAATATGCAAATGCCATACTATGATTGTCTTTTTGAATTTGGTGCTAATACTGTTATATGGAATATGGAATAGGTCTTTGGATTATGGACGCGGATATTCTCTAATGGACGACGGCTGGATTATGAATGACGGACTAGACGCTTGTAATGATGTTTTGAGAGAGAACAAGTCAGATTGATATAAAAGCATTGTAAAAGCCGGTCGTGGTTTGGGAATCTTTATTTTTGCAGATGATACATCGTCTTTTCTCTCGCATGGCGATCCAAATCTACTGTTTGAGATTAAGTCACTTAAAATTAAATTATTGAATAATACATAATGCTATAGCGATTGTCTCAACAGAAAAAATCTCACAATCATTATTATTCTATGATGTATCGTTGCCCGTCATATTGTAATATTGTCCATGGTAATAGACATGCTCAAACACTTCACATCTAAAACACGTTATGGGAGGTGGCTGTATGGTCAGTTATAGAAAATACAGGTTAACATTTTTAATATGGGTAAGTTAGAAAATACTGCACCCATATTTTAAGTGCAAATTTTATCAATGAAATATTAAACGATTCTTTGGTTTTATTCTTTCTTGATATTTTATGCACCCACGTTGTTCATCATCCATTCTATCAACAAATATATTTCACACAAAAAATCATCTCGTGTGCACAGGCATATCTCATGCTGTTATATGAAGGGTTTTAATGGACGTCGGCGGAATAATATGCCATTTACCTCCCGAAACCAGGAAACATAATCTGGAGTTGAAGTCAAGCCAAGCAACTGTCACTCTTAGGAGTGAACTATTTCCTTCATATCCGTTCTGTTGACCTTGAATGTGCCACTTCAGTAAATGACTTTACGAAACTTACTGCTGTGTGTGAGCCGACATATCTCTCATTCCGGGTCTCTAATTGGACACTTGTGGGATGTTTCCGAACAGTACACACTATCTTAATTGCCACGTCGCCGTAAACAGACAACAACATGTCATAATTTGCCCGGCAGAAGCCATCCATCAACCTCCATTATATTGATCACGATATCATATTCAGATTTTAATGAGCTGTTCGCCGTCAGAATGAGGCATGCGAGATTTACCAAAAACACAAAGTCATATGAGATTATAAGGAAGAGCACATGTATGCAATTAAACGCAACATTGCAGCCATCGGTTCATGAGAAACCAATACATCATTCAATGGTTGTAACAGTCAAGGATAGACTCTTCCACAGGTTAGAAGGTTAGTAATTTATTGTACAAGAAATCTACTTTACTGAAATCAGAACAATAGTTCCTGGGTATTTTGTTTAATTACAATAGGTCGATGATCACCGAGACTGTAACAAAAACGCGATGTCAACCAGTACCAATTCCACTAAAACAATGCCGAACGACGGTACCGAATTTTACTACTTCCGAGATTACGAACATGGTCAGACAGGCTGAATCGTTGCATTAGTTCCTGTTTACCCACAATTCTTATGCAAGACTAAAAAAATGCCGTTCGCTTTCGGAGAGCGACCAAGGTTTTAATTGTCGTGATATTGTAGGCCTATATGTACATGCGCGAACGTGTGTTACAAGTTCCGAAAGAGTTCATCAGAAAACAAATTAAATTGATGTCGCTAATACGAACAACAATTACCTGTTTGGAAATGGACAATCATTTGCATATTCCGCTAGGTATACGAGATTAAAGTAATCCGTACTTGTGTTTGACGTTTATGTCAGAGAAGGGCACATCTCTATCTTGATAGAAAACCAGATAATGCTAATTATTGAGCAATTTTGCGGATCGAGTAAACCAAAATGACATTTGAGCTTGGGAATTTGCTATCATATGCAAGAATTTACCACAGCTCGCATCAGGGAAGGAGTGCAGTACGAATCCAAGATCGTGTAAAATAAGTCAAATGACCCCATATTTTCGATTCTTGCTTTTTTGTTTCTTCTATTCGCTCTCTATACATCTAATCACACGCCTCATTTATGTCAGTGCAAACGAAAACTGATCACCTACATGTAGGCATAAATACTGAAATCATAATGCCTCGGTACTGTGGCAACAAGCAGCCAGAGGATGCTAGGTCCCCCGCCGAAATGGCAGCAATATTTTTTAGCATTGTTGGTCTTAGGGGATATACATGAGGGAGCCAACTGCTGCTTCATAGTCGTTGGATGTGGAAGGGTCTTTCTGCCTTCCCAAGTTTTAAGATCAACTCAGAACGATTGACTGAAAGTTGATTGCTTCTGTGATATAGTTTCCATGCAGTGAAGCACCGAGAAGCATCCCCAAGTGACATCTCAAGGCATTATCTGCAAACCAAATTTGACGAGAAGCTGAAGGCATCAACCTGTTGCCCGGAAACCAAATTTTAAATTGCCACCAGTTGTCGCCACCTGTAGGTGCAAGTGAGCGAAATGCAATCCCAAGCATCATCTCATGGCATGGTAGCCTACATGTATTAGCCTATAGTATCTTCTACAGGGGGCTAATGATCGGCTGATGCAGCAACAACAACATTTTCCCAGTTAGACGGCAGATTCAAAAACGAGGCCGCGCTATGTCATCAGTCAACTGAGACAGTCACGTGGTTGTGTATGAAGATTGGGGTGGGTCTTATCTAATAGTGATCCAATGAAAATGCTCGTATTAGTTTAAAATGGCGGGGTCGAATGACCAATCACTGAACGGGAGACAGCTGGAACAGTATGTTGACACTGTCTGTTAATACAGGGGCGTCGGAAGTAAATTCAAAGTGGTACGGCCACTATCATTGCACTTTAGGTGAGGATCCAGGGGCCGCCCAGGCCCCAGATGCTCCTGGGGTCTAGATCGCCGAAGAAGCGTTCTGAGCGATTTCTGGCGTCAATCAAAATCACTCTGCATTGAAGTATATTTTTAGTTCTTTCCTAACCCTTTTACCATTGAAAACGCAATCGATGGTGGTTTTCTGCGATGCTGAATTACAAAAAATTGTGTATAGTATAGTACTGTATCCTAGGCACATCGTGTAGAAGTAACCGAGATGATGCATCGATAATGTATACCAAATTTTACATTGAGCATTTGAACAGTGTCAGAGATAGAGATCATTAATGATTTTACATAAATTAAAGATGGTTGCCCATCCTTCCCGTCACTCAGAGGAACTAATGTGGTTATTCATTAATGCAAGTCTCTTCATACATCGATGCTGTAAATCAAGTTTCGTATAGAACATTTGAATGGTATCAGAGATAAACATCATTAAAGATTCTGAATAAATTAAAGATGGCCGCCAAGATTTCCGCCCAATCAGAGAAACCAGATCTGTCATTCATCGTAAGTCTCTTGATGCATCAATGATGTATACCAAATTTTCCACTGAGCACTCCAACGGAATCAGAGATAGATCATTAATGATTTTGCCTAAATTAAAGATGGCCACCAAAGGTTTTCAGTCAATCAGGTCCCGATTCAAAGTATCTGGATGTATTGATGATACATACCTACCTTCATATAAAACAATTGAATGGTAACCGAGATATGTATGCTATCATTATCGATTTCGCATGAATTAAAGATGGCATCCAGGGTTCCCAGCTAATCAGAAAAGCCTGTTTGGTAATTCGTTGAAAGTTGCTTGATGTATCGATGATGTATATCAAATTTCGTATTGAACAGTTTAATGGTTTCCGAGATATGGATCATTATCCATTTTGCATGAAATTAAAGATGGCTGCTAAGGTACCAATCAGGTCCCAATTCTATAGGCTTCTGGTCCTTGACTAGGCAAATAAGCATACCAAATTTGGAATTCATCAGCGAAACAGTTTTCCGGCTATCTCGCTCACGAACGGACGTACGGACAGACGGACGTACAAGATGATGACAATACCCCATGGCCAAAAATGGCCGAGGGGTAAAAACATGGGTCTGTGCCTGATAAATTTTAAGCCTTTTGGGGTTGCAACTCATTCATAGAAAGCTCCCTGTACATGAACAACTGCACTGACAACTGCATGCCATCATCTGTCAGTCTGTAGACCAGCAAGGTTGAATTCAGTTCAATTCAGGAAATTGATCATATGCACAGTGTGCACCCAAACATTAGGAACACAGTTGTAATTAATATAGTAATATACGTGTGTAGACAAATGATTGGTGCAGAAGCTTCAGGGTAAATCCTATGATGTGCAATACAATTATTTGTTAGCAAAATTGAAGGAAATGTTGTCCTTCGTTTAAGATGACACGAAATTCAAAAATCAGGGATTCAGTACTGCGGGGATTTCCCGCCAGTTATTTCACATTATACTTCTGAAATAAAATATGGTTCATGCAAAAGCTTTAGGGTAAATCATATGATGTGGAATAGAATGATTTCATATAGCAAAATTGAAGGCCCATTTTGACTGGAACAGACAAGAAGAAGAGAAACTCAGTGGTGCCACCTTCAGGCAGATGTTGCTGAAATGCAATACGGACTGGCGTCCTGTTGCAAGGAATGCGTATTCCGAATTTCGGAATAACCCAACACCGCATTAGGAAGTTATCGTTCGAACAGATGTACACGGAAAAAAAATCTATTTTGACCCAGTGGCGCCACCTTCAGGCCGATGTTGGTGAAATGCAATACGGACTGACCTCTTGTCGCAAGGAATGCGAATGCTGAATTTCGGAAGAATCCAACAGAGCGTTAGGAAGTTATCGCTTCGAACAGACATGCACGGACGTACACGAACATCCACGGACTCAAAGAAGCAAGAACCAGTGGCGCTACCTTCAGGCAGATGTTGCTGAAATGTAATACGGACTGGCGTCTTGTCACAAGGAATGCGTATTCTAATTTTGGAAGAATCCAACAAAACTTTAGGAAGTTATCGCTTCGAACAGACATGCACGGACGTACACGGACATCCACGGATGCAAAGAAGCAAGAACTAGTGGCGCCACCTTCAGGCAGATGTTGCTGAAATGCAATACGGACTGGCCTCTTGTCGCAAGGAATGCGAATGCTGAATTTCGGAAGAATCCAACAAAGCGTTAGAAAGTTATCGCTTCGAACAGACATGCACGGACGTACACGAACATCCACGGACACAAAGAAGTAAGAACCAGTGGCGCCACCTTCAGGCAGATGTTGCTGAGATGTAATACAGATTGGCATCTTGTCGCAAGGTATGCATATTCCGAATTTCGGAAGAATCCAACAAAGCATTAGGAAGTTATCACTTCGAACAGACGTACACGGACATTCACGGATACGAAGAAGCAAGAACTAGTGGCGCCACCTTCAAGCAGATGTTGCTGAAATGCAATACGGACTGGTGTCTTGTCGCAAGGAATGCGTATGCCGAATTTCGGAAGAATCCAACTAAGCGTTAGAAAGTTATCGCTTCGAACAGACATGCACGGACGTACACGGACATCCACATACGCAAAGGAGCAAGAACTAGCGGCGCCACCTTCAGGCAGATGTTGCTGAAATGCAATACGGACTGGCGTCTTGCCGCAAGGAATGCATATTCCGAATTTCGAAAGAATCCAACAAAGCGTTAGGAAGTTATCGCTTCGAACAGACATGGACGGACACACGGACATCCACGGACACAAAGAAGCAAGAACCATTTTAAAGTCCCCGGCCGCGTTGCGGCGGGGGACAATAATGTGAACAGAGAGGTCAAGATGACCCCAGGGTTAAAGGTCCTAACAGGTTTGTTCCTTACACTTAAGCCTATGCATGGAAAGTTTTATCCTGGCTGCAAAAAGTATCAGCCTGTTTCAAGATAATCGCACGCATCAGAGAGAAAGGATAAGGTAAGCATTTCGGCGCCTTCTTTGTTCTCATGAACAGAAAACAGACCTGATCTCCCATATGTAGCCCGAGATCCAAGGAGCCATATCCGCCTTCCCTCCAAGTCCATTGTCACAGTATCGTTTATCATGAAACCATCAGGACCAAATTCCAGAAATGAAAACATCAAACTCCAATTATAGAGCAACCTCACATACGCATTAATCCAATTTTTAGTATGGGTGTGGGAATCATGCAAATCGTCACTTAATCCACTTCATTCGAATTACTTTGCGGTCTAGACTACGTCTACTTTATCGTAACTTTACGATTCAAGATTTGGTCGAATGAGCCTGGGCGAGATTCAAAGCCTGTTAATCAAACGTTGGAGACAGATTAAGCTATGTCTTACAATCCTTGAGCTCGACAGACAATAAACACGAAGAAGTAAGAATTAGGCAATCTTTATTCCGTCGAAGATTTGATGACTTGGAGTAATACGCGCATGCAGGTAATACGAGCCTGATGAAGGATTTGATAAAATATCGATAGGACATAAATCCTATTTCCCGTTCGGATTACTACTTACGTAACTGTAACATTTCGAATGACACTGATATATCGACGACCCGTTCAATTAACATTCGATATGATTGATGTGTTATTCAGAGTTTGCAAGGAAAATGACGTGATATAGTTGCATCGTTCATCTAGAAAATTCCATCCAGATACACTTTGTTATTAATATGTACATGTAATCGTATGAGACGTTTCAAGTTATTTAATATCCATGCTTGAATACAAAAAATGCAAGGTGAATTGTGTTCATGTAGGATTTAATTAACAGAGCAAACAGATTCATGGATCATACTATCCATCTGAAGTTGAAGTATGCCAATATTTTCTTTTTAAATGTTGCAAATATTTGTATGCGTAGTATTGGTGGATTTGGCTGATAGGTTATATAAATTATAAAAAAATAGGTAGTATTTTTATGGATTTTGGAATAGATTGATAGCGTTGTTGTATTTGACATTCCGCTTTTATCTTCATCAAGGACGCTAGGGGTTCTAAAATATAACATCTTTGTGTTTACTCTAATTGGTCCATACTCAATTCATTTACTAGTACGTTATTCAAAGGCCTGTCTGACACATTTTTCACAGTATACTATCTTCGTTGATAGTGTCTGTTCTCAGGAATTTCTTATATATATATTTCACACAAAGTTTGTTGCTGTTTACCGTTGCTTGATAGAATTCTCCTGCCAACGCACGAGTTGAGGGAGCATACCACGTTCGTTTCTATCAACGAGAACGTGTTTTCAACTTTCCATAAACAAAAATCACTTTTGAAATGCGAAGATAAGACACTCAGAGAAATAAAGACGGGTGATCATACTATTTTTAGATGTATTCCATCATTTTTGCCTGCATCTTTTGGGATAGCTGCATTACTAAATTTACTCTAGTGACCAAGTTCCACTTTCGATTTTGGGTGACATGTGATTACAACGAAATTGCGATAGCGATTTTGCAAAGCTTGCCTGCAGTTTCTCGGCCTGCTAGTATTATTGATGGGTTTAATTTCAGGGTTGTCGCGTTTTACATTTTGACGGCCGCATTTTTGTATCTCTAATAAAGTGTGTCAAAATTCTGTAACGATCCCTTTTTATCGCATTTTAAAATTTTGTTTCCGATCCGTTCAACGTCGAGTTATTCCGTATACGGATTTGATATTTTTGGAACATCATGATGTCTTGCCGGCATCATTGAAAACTGTTGACCGCTTCTCTCTAGCAGGAAACAAACCTATGTTTATGTATACTATGATTGTCTTTTTGAATTTGGTGCTAATACTGTTGTATGGAATATGGAATAGGTCTTTGGATTATGGACGCGGATATTCTCTAATGGACGACGGCTGAATTATGAATGACCGACTAGACGCTTGTAATTTCTTGCTTGTACTGTATATGGCTTCGATGTTGACGAGTGAGGAGATTTATTCTTATCTATGATCCAGTGCGACATCCGTAAACACCACCAAACGTCGTTCTTGCTCTCCATTTCTTTTATATAGAGTTATCGGCATGTTAACCCTACCAGGCCTGGAGGGGCATTATGTCCCCCATAACAAACTTTTCCCTCTTTCTTCCGAACCACAATTGAGCGCTGACACTCCGAAACTTTGTAGATAAATAGATTGTGGTCATTCTAAGCCTATTGGGATTCCCCTTCGAGCAGAAAAAATCATGGGTACATTCAAAATGGCGGTCATGTGAGGTACCCGGAAATGATGTTTTTTCCATTTTGTCTTCGAAATTAGTGCTTTTCTGGAAGAAAAGGTTGGTAAAGCTATTTCATTTCACATTAAATTATTATTTAATTAAAAATTTTAAAAATCTGACGGAAAAATCAACGAAACAAATGCCTTTTTTATGTTTTTCGGGTTTCTTTCAATTTGCTATATTTTGTTTGATAAAACGCGTATCAAATTATCATTGATTGGAGGAAATGATTCTTTTAAAAAATGGAAATGAATCGAAAAAGAAATTTTAGTTCTATAAATTTGTCGATATACGCTACTATTTCGATCTGTTGACGTCGCTGGGAAGTCACCAAGTGATCATTTGTATCATAAATTATTATTCTGGGTCCAATTTTACAAAGATTGCATGGTGGCGTTCATTCCAAACGTTCAAAGTTGTAAAGTTCAGTCTAAACTGAACTCTATATCCTAATACTAAGTCCTAAATGTCAACCAGATATCCGTGAGGAAGTCCCCATGCAGTGCGCTGGCTGTCACTTCAGGAAACCGTAAACTAAGGATAATGTCTGTTCATCAAGCCTGGTAGACTGGACTCTGTTCAACTGGATACTTCAGAAGTAAGACGTGTTGTCATGGTATTGTTGTTGGACACTGTGGATATTTCTACTATAATAGACCTACGTAGGGTTAATCTCTTCAAGCCTAGTGGTTTCCTCACTTCAAGATCTATAACCAAGCAGGTTAGTGACGTTCATAACGTATAGGACGTTAAGATGGCCAGGGAAACTGTTCCTATTAGTTCTATCAAGGATAGGGTTGACAGTTTTTCAAATCCTGTTGTGGAGATTTTTGAACCATTTATCCACAATGGTGTTGTGTCACTTTCAAGTGATTTTTCTAATGCTACACCTGTAAAGATTTTTGCGACACACGGGACCGTCCCAGTCTCTTTTGTTGCCGTTTTCTGATATTTTGCCGTTTTCTGATTCTTCATCTCCAGGCAGTAATGTCCTGATTATAGAGGTAGATTCTGTAAATTATACACCGTTCCGCTCCATAACGTTCATCTGTCTTCCGACTTGATTTCTGGACCTGTTACGGTGGGTATTAAAGGTAGTTTATCATTTGAGAGTGTCCAATTACTTCTTGGCAATGATCTTGCGGGAGATAAGGTCGGGGTTAACCCGATTGTAACTGGCAAGCCTTGTTTGGATAAGATCCATGGTCCAGTTGAAGACG
Organism: Hanleya hanleyi; assembly: GCA_036873755.1. Taxonomy (NCBI): domain Eukaryota; kingdom Metazoa; phylum Mollusca; class Polyplacophora; order Lepidopleurida; family Hanleyidae; genus Hanleya; species Hanleya hanleyi. Next base: position 28,776 of record JAVTVY010020184.1, read on the forward strand.
AAATTCAAAGTTTGTATCCTGCTTGTGCAGGTACTAGAGCCATGAGTAATTGGCTGAGGAGTCTGAAAAGTCTCTTGAAGATGACGCCATCCGTTTGTTTGGCCGACACCTTTGTGTTTAAATGATGAGGCTGATAAGCCACATTTTGATGCAAATTGGAATGTTCTAATTTCAAAATCACAGCTGGTTAATGAACAGCATAGTGACAAGGAGATTTCCAAATTGTTTGCCAGAACAGTAGATGAGTGTGATGTAACTCAAGAGCCTGTGTGTTACTTTTGTAGGAATGGTGTTCTTATGCGCAAATGGCGACCGCCAGATGTATCAGATTGTGGTACCAAAGTCATATCGTTCAGATATCCTCAGACTAGCCAATGAAACACCTCTTTCGGGCCAATTAGGTGCTAACAAATCACATTACAAAATTCTGAATCATTTCTATTGGCCAAATTTAAAGAAAGCTGATACGCAACTCTTAAGAAAGAGGGTAACTTTTGTTTGGACCGATGAATGTGAATCAGCTTTTGAAAACCTGAAAGCCATAGTCAAGAGCGCGCCAGTTCTTTCAGCACCAGGTTTTGATTCACCTTTTAAACTGGCTGTAGATGCTAGTGATGTTGCTGCTGGTGCCGTTTTGCTACAAGAAGGTATAGATGGTGTAGATCACCCAATATGTTATTTTTCACGTAAATTTGACAAACATCAGAAAAATTATTCTACAATTGAGAAAGAACGTTTGGCAATGATATTGGCTTTACAACATTTTGATGTTTATGCTACTTCTTCATCGTTGCCAATTACTGTATTCAGTGATAGCAATCCACTTGTTTTGATAGGTAAGATGAAAAACAAAAATCAAAGATTGTTGAGATGGAGTACAATATTGAAATCAGACATATTAAGGGCAAAAACAATTTGATTGCTGATTGTTTGTCTCGCATATAATGTACATATGTTTGTCAACATTGTGCTGTTGTAATATAGATGTTGTTTTGCAATAATGTTTTGAATTGTCAAGAACTTGGAACTTTCTTATTTTTTAAGAGGGAGAGTGTCATGGTGTTGTTGTTGGACACTGTGGATATTTCTAGAATAATAGAGCTACGTAGGGTTAATCTCTTCGAGCTTTCTGGAAGCTTATTGTAATCGTATCTGGGTCAGATCATACGTCAATGCTGTATGTTGTGGAATTATCTCGAATGCCCCTTAGAGTATAAATAGCCTGACATTTCTGTGATCGATGAGGGAATTCAAACGGCTTTTTTGTGGGTGCATTATACTGTCTTACTTTGTCTGAAATTACGGACTGCTGGATTGTATACTCCTGTGAATTGACTCTTGGCGCTGCGTTATCTACAAGATTGAACTGTCTGAGATTGGACCATTTGCTAGAACTGTAAGCGGCTGAGCGGTGTTGGACTATCAAAGTACATAAACGCGATTTCTGCGTGTCGGCACGGACTGTATAGAGATTTGCACGTCAAAACGGACTGTGAAGGATACACCGGTATAGCATTGAACAGTAAGACTATATTTGACATTTATTTGCTGTATTGACCTTACTTAATTTGTATATGATTTTAGTATTGTAAATAAATATTTGATTGTTAATCCTTGACTTCACAAAAGTTTTCTGTTACGTTTTTTCTATTATCGTTTATGACGTAACAGTGACAAAAAATTGCCAGCGAGCTCGTCTTAATTACTTTCTTTTATGTCTACATCATCGTTGTGACCAAAACTATTGTCAGCATATGGCCCCCTATCAAGCTTTCTCCGCAATCTCCGGAACACGACAGATAAATGAGAGCTGACACTCAACGACTTTTTAGTTTACCATATTGCGGTCATTTTAAGCCTATTTGCATACGAGCCTGCATGAATAAATTCAAGACGGCGACCATGTGAGGTAACAGAAAAGTGATGTTTTCGCCATTTTTCTTTAAAACTATTTTAAGTCACATCAGATTAATATTTGCTAATTTATCATGTCTTTGCGGAGAAATTATATCAATAAAAAATTTGAAAAATCGGACCAGAAAATCGACCAAAAAGTGCCTTTTTTGAAAATGACGTCACTGTGACGTCACCAAAGCAGCCATCTTGTTTTTTTTACATTTTCTTGTAGGGCCTGCCCCAAGGGTATAGTGTGGAGGAGTTTCAACCCTCTAACTCAAATAGTGCGAAAAATAATTAAAGAGGGGGGAGGCTGGCCAGATCCCAAAAAGCCCAGGCCAGATAGGGTTAAATATGCCCTCAACCATATCACCAAAGTGGTCAAGAAGAATATGGGAGCCTTATTTGAAGTGTTCTGCGGGCAGGTTGTCAAGGCCGAGAGATTTCCCTAGTTCAAGTTTTTCAATTATATCACGCGGCAAAGTTCGAGAGATATTACATGGAGCAATATCCTCAGAAATAGACTCGATGAACAACACACTATTCATACTTTTTTATAAATATATCTTACAGCCCAGATCAGTATAATCATATATTTGATACAGGTTATACAAATAAAGTATTTGTTTAATCTCGAATTCATCCATACAAAGGGGAATTTGCCAAGATGTATAAATATATATAAAAGTAACTTGGTACTAACAAAACATATCTGTAAAAACTTCCATGTATATTTGTACATAATGTACCCACATGTACGTCAAAACTAGTAATTAATTAGCTACCTGAATGCAGATGTGGAAATTTCGTACCCTCAACTGTGTGCCGAAATGTCGCGTGCTGAAATGCCGTTTGACAGGTAACACACTCCCTCGTCGTTTCATAATTTAGTAATTTCTTAACTCCTGAGAAAATCTATAGAAAGCACATGAAAGGTAAAATTACCCGCCAATATAAACAAATTATGCAACGGAGAGGATCCATGTTATATCCATAATTGTGAACGGGTTTTAAGATTATTTCAGCTCTGTAGCATCCAAGTTACCGAAAATATTCAACGAGTTTCCTCTGGAACCCTGTACCACAAAAGCTATGACAGATTTATCTAGAAAAAATCCGACTCTGGGATTGATAGCATGTGCGAATATCTAGAGTAACGTTTGTCAATTCTATACATGCTGTATGCAGTCTGATTAGTTTAGCCATGGTGTCGCGTTACGAACATATCACTGAAGAAATAATTATAAGGCGTAATGCCCGTCAATGAGCGAATATTCACATGAAGCGATACGAGAAAGAATAAATTAGTCGTTAGCCGAGTTCCGCTAAGGGGTCACGTCCAGTTAATCGAGTCACTTTCTCGATGCCTTCGAGATGGATCGAGAAATTTCTCGGCTGAAACCGGGAGGGCAGAACCGGGACCCCTGGCGACATCTCCCGGTTTGCTCCCGGTTCTATCTCGATGGAAGTGTCCCGGTTTTCGAGCTGGATACGAAATTGAACGGTAATCTCGAAGGGGGTCCCGGTTTCAATATGTCCGTGATTTTGTGCCGTTAATTTGGCCGATCTCTACTTCTCAGTCGATTAGCGTGTTGCGCAGGTACCATATTTTGGGGGCGCTCGTCGCATACGCATATCGCGGCCGAAATAGAATGTAGACATTTTTTTTTGTTAAAAGTGTTTTCCATGTTATTCATCGTTTATTCGATATATCGATGTCCTGGTGATTCCTGTTATATATAAGTTATGAATAGATGATTAAATGATCTTCTCTCACATCAATAATTATTTGTATATCTCACGATTATCCGTCGCGGAATAAATGACACATCAATGGGATATTATCTGAATAATAATGATATGGAAGCATCCGTTAATATTGTTCTATAAAAATTTTTGGACATGTTACGTGTTTGACCGGTTGGTATTATTCATATTAGATTGTATTTTACTGAGAATTACAGTCTTGTGATATAGTTCAAATACGTAAATTATGTCAACAAAGTTTATTTCTGACATAAGCTTGCCTGGAAATGGTTAGCGGAAATACTGACAATCGAAACTAGCGGTGTTGATAATCCACGCCACATGTACAGTCGGTCTGTGAATAACCGTTGGCTTGAAACAACAGCGAAGAGAGAGGGGTTAATTTCTTTGAAAGAAAAATACTGAAACATCACTGTTGGCGGCGTTTGATAACATAGTTGCTTTTTATTATTTATTGCTGATTCATGTGTCCAGGAAATTAACCAATAAAGTAATTACCACCCAATTCAGCGAGCAATCACACTTTACATTTAATTTTACTATAAGCGATACCGGGTGTTGTTTGTCCGAAAACTTCGACCGAGCGTTTGTTTATATTAATCGGTTTCCAGTAAATTACCAGTCGCTCCTGTGGTCTTAATATCCACTTTATTTATGAATACAGAGGACATCTCTGACGATAAAGATCTACCATTCTGATACACTTTCAGAAGAACATATGGAATTTTATTCTAAGACTTGCAAAATTTATTTCAATTCGCAGATCCTCGACGTATCTCATAAAGTGATTCAAATTCTATATAACTGAGCGAGTTTATACATTTTCAATTGGTGATGTTTCTTTTTTTTCTTTCGTTCATGAGGTGCAGAGAAATTGCGGCGTCAGAGCAAGCATGCAACTACAGATCTCTAAACAGAATTACAAAATAATATTACATGATTCATGTTCAATCTAATTAATTTTCCGTGTTTAAATGCATATATACTCGCCCAGATTAATCTCGCTGCCACAGAATAAAGGATCCTACGCCTTCAGAATGGTTCAAACTTTCATTTGATGACATCTCGATTCCACTCTCGAAGCATGTGGAGTTATTGCGAGGAGAATCGAGATGGTCTTCTGCTTCGAGAGAAAACAGGGAGCAAACCGGGACAGCAATCGATAAAGATAAACCGGGACCCTTCGAGACGAGATATTTATCGGTTTTACTCGTTTATCGAGAATCGTCTCGATCGATTGGACGTGATCCCTAAACGCGTCGATGCTTCACCGACTGAGGTATGATGGCCCACAGGTGGAACCAACCGTGGCAATAAATTGTCTCTGTGAGGATAATCTTCTCTCTGTGTGACAATGTGCGCAACTGGCTTATAATGAAGAAATGATGTGATGCTTGCCTATGGGCGAATATGCATATTTTATGATATTTGAGAGAGAACAGGCCGGATTATGTTGATTTAAATAAGACAATAGAAGTTAGCCATGGTTTGGAAATCGTTATTTCTGCAGATTATACATCGTCTATTCTCTTGCATAGCGACGATCCATATCTCCTGTTTGAGCTTATGTCAAAAAAACTGGGTTTCAAGCATTGAACTTTTTGAATATCAGAAAGACTTCTAAAATCTTTTTGGGAGTCAGAAAGATTTATTTTCAGATATTTAATTGAACAGATTGACTTCTTTCTGTACCATCATGGATATGTTGATGTTAAACATTTGAATCGTTCGCGTGTTTGATGTCTAAATCCTTTTTCAACGACACTTTCATTCATCAGAAATTGTATAGGCATTGTAACACGAGTTCGTCGTTTGATAATATACAGACCCGCGAAAGAGAAAATGGTATTACGTAGAAATCCGTTATCACCTCCTGAAACAAGTTCAAGTCAAGCCAAGCAGCTGTCACTCTTAGGAGAGAACTATTTCCTTGATATCCGACATGGAATGTGTCATTTTAGTAAATGAGTTTACAAAACTTACTGCTGCGTGTGAGCTCACATATCTCTCATATCGTGTCTCTAATTGGGCACTTGCGGGAAGTTTCCGAACAGTACACCCTAGCTTAATTGCCACGTCGCTGTAAACAGACAACAACATGTCATAATTTGCTCGGCAGAAGCCATCCATCAATCTCCGTTATATTGATCACGATATCACATTCATATTTTAATGAGCTGTTCGCCGTTAGAACGAAGCCTGTGAGAATTACCAAAACACAAAATCATATGAGATTATGAAGAAGAATACATGCATGTAATTAAACGCAACATACAGGGGTGAAAGCGTTCGGTGTCCGGTTATTTTTGTTTAGTTTGACCTAGCGAAACACAAACGGAACGAAATGTAAACGCGTTCCAAACGCATTCCAAACGATTATAGGAAACGAAGCGCTTTCAATATCGCTTAATTTTTCATTTATCAAAATGCGTTTTCCTTGTCAAACGCGTTTCCTGTGATCGAATTTGCGAACGCGTTTTATAAACGCGTTTCTCTTTTCGTTCAAGTCGCGTAAATTTGTGTTTTTATTTTGCAAACCAGGCTAAGAAGCCCTCGTGTCGCAGCTTTCCCCAGCCGCTATTATAATCCCCGTGCCGTAAATATATGTGGCATAGTCTTTAATATACAAGGGTAAAAACGTTCTGTGCTCGGTAATTTTCTTTTTGTTTAGTTTACGCCGTAAACTAATGAAACTAATGAACACAAACGAAACCACCGGTATTTCTAAACGCTAGCTAACGGAACTTAGCGATTTGATGGGAATATTCTATATCGTTTGGTTTATATATTGCGCTAAGCTTAAATCTTTTCGTTCACCAAGCGAAACAATATTTGTCTTCCCGCACCAAGCGAACTGATTAATCAGGCAAGTGATACCGAGCTGAAAAAGCGTGTCGCCTGACCTTGACTCCATGCAGCGTTTGATCAACACTCAGTCGCCGAACCATTGCACAAGTAAAAAAAAGACCAAATAGTATTCTCGCTCGACGAAGCAACCGTGGTGTGGACGGTAATGCTTATTTAACAACAACAACAATTGAACGCGTTTCCAAAACGCGTTTCAAACGCGTTCATAAACGCGTTCGTGAAACGCGTTTCAAGCGAAACAAAACGAAAGATAAATGAACATTCCGATGATCAAACGCATTTGCGAGGTATAAACGCGTTCTTTGAGAAGCAAACGAAACGAATTCAAAACGCCTTTCAAACGCTAATAGAACGATAATATACGTGAAAAAACGGACACAGAACGCTTTTACCCCTGTACAAAGGAAATGGAAAGCGATGCCAAGGTACGGACAAAAAAAACACATGACCACACAGACTAGTATTCTGACTGCGTCATATATGAATACAAGACCGACATGGATCAGTCTGGATAATAAATTGAGAATTGTCTTTAAAATAAGAGTATGGCAATTGTAAGACATAAGTGTGGGTATTTCCGCTTAGTCGAAGTCGCTATCTAAACAATCTGTTCTAGTCCTTAGAAATTCCACTTCCCTAACCCTCAATCTATCCACGTTGCAAGATGCCCGAATTCTAGTTTGGACAATACAGCATATTACCTCTCCGTAAGATTAATTAATCTATGTACCACACCGTTACTGAAATAATAGTACAAAACATTCCACGTATGCTACTCACTGGTATCCGAGAATGAGGATTTTTGGCAAATATTTTCATTATAGTACGCATTGTTGGAAAGCGCAGATAATCTCCAGCTAATTTGTGTTCATGACACTGTCGATACCGGTGTGGAAATAAATTCTTTTGAATACATTCATTTGAGAAAAATGTGGCATGTCTGAATTATCATTCAAACGTATCACTTGTTTTGTACCTCAAGGCTCAATTCTTGGACCCATATTTTTCAAACTGTATATAAATGACATTATCAATGTTACACGACTACTTAATATTATCCTCTTTGCTGGTGACACAAGTGTTACTTTGTCTGATGGTGATCCAAAACTGCTAGACGACACCATAACAACTGAGTTGGACAAGTTAAACAACTGGTTCACCTGTAATAAATTATTCCTGAATATTAAAAAGACGAAATTTATGTTCTTCAAACCATCAAAAAGATGCAATTATGCAGATATACCCAAAATATCAATATCTGGAAATGAAATTGAACACGTCTTTAACTTTAAATATTTAGGTGTTCATTTCAATGATAGGCTGAAATGGGTAACACACAACGATGAAATTCGTTAGAAACTTTCGAAAAATATTGGTGTAACCAATAATATCAAGTCCTGTCTTATAAAAATCTTTGTACATTCTGTATTACTCACTGATCTATCCGTATTTATCCTCCTGCAAAATTGTCTGGGGAAATGCGTATCCAACGCATCTTCAGCCACTGAAAATACTCCAAAAAGAATCATTCGCGTAATAGCTTTAACCAATAGACTCGCGCACACTGACTCACGTTTCGTTTAATTGAATATTTTGCCTATTACTGAACTAAATGACCATCACACTCTGCTGCTCATTCATAAGTTCATTTTCTTTACAACACTGTTGCCTGTATCATTTCGGAACTTCTTCGCAAAAATCTCTGACGTTCACTCATATGTCACACGCCAATCCAGCACAAATCTAATAGACCGTTTCATTCATCTGATCTATCATTTCATTCTATGAGGGTCAAATGACCTCGTATATGGAACAACCAAACATAGTTTGTTGATTGTCCAAGGATACGTCTTTGTTTTTGTTTATATAATGTTCTCGCCGCCTACATTCATATCAACATTCACCATCTTCTTTAACTTATATCCTTATAATTAAATTGTTTACTACAGGGATAGAACAAGCCCTCTGGGGTTTTATTCCCGCCAACTACCTTTTACAACTATAAATTGTACAATTAATTTATCTTGGTGAATAACTGAAATGTGAAGGGCGTGGACACAGAATCTCTCAAGACCCGCGAATCGCATTTCAGCATGAAGAAATTAAGCGAACTGTATTAACGCTATCTGACCTGGGGTAGCCATTATGCCCCCTCCCTACCAAACTTTCTGTGCTGTCTCCGGAACGACAAAAAATGAGAGCTGACACACCGTGGCTTTGTAGTTTAAAATATTGAAGTCATTTTGAGCCTACTTGAATAATCCCCCGAGCAGAGGATCATGGGTAAATTCTAGATGGCAGTCACCTGGAGTATCAGAAAAGTGATGTTTTCGTCATTCTTCCTCAAATCCCTCATAATTTTAAATCACATGAGTTCCTTAAAAGAAAGTTACTTTATTGAAATCAGAACATTAATTTCCGGACATTGTGTTCTATCACAAAATGTCGGTGAACCAGTGCTGAAACGGGGATGCTCGATTTGCGAATTGCCAACTTGCGAATCGGGACCGAACTGTACATTCTCCCATATTATACAATTTACGAAAGGCGAAATATCATATGATACTCCAAACAAGGATAACGGATATACATGTACATGAGAATGCTTCGGCATAAAGAAACCGAAATATCTAAGGTGATCTCTAATCATGAGCCCCGACATATAGCGAATTAATAATGTGCTGGCTTAAAGCATCATCTCCTGGATTTCGAAGACAGGAATATTTTATAAAGCGCATTCACAGCCCGACAACCGGGACCCACCATAAAGCTTCACGTCCTCAGAACATGTATGTAAACAAGACGTTATTTATCTGAGTATCAACCAATCGCCTAGCTAGCTCGTCCCATACTTCGATACACTAGTGTGTACTAACATTGCCAGACTGGCCGAATCGGTGCAAGACTAAACACGTCGGTTGCTTTCCGAGAACGACCTAACGTTCTAGTAGTCGACTCTAGTTCGTGATATTGGAGGCCAAGATGTACATGCATGGACGTGTGTTACCAGTTCAGAAAGAGTTCGCAAAAAAACACAATTAAATTGATGTCGCTAATAGAAACAACAGTGACCTCTCACTGACAAAAACTGTCAGTACAAACAATTTGCAGGTGCGGGACAAGTCCTGCAACCGTCGTCTCAACTTATCCTCTCCAATCTAATTTCGGTATGTAATGCTATCAACTGGTACTTCAAGAATTAACAACACAAGCTTTGATAATATCCTCCACTACCTCACGTGTCACGCGTTTTCTCTTCCCGTCTATGCTTCATCCTTATACCTCGTGGTCGACGAGTTCGTTCAAGCTTTTGTCAAGCAACGCAAATAACAAATCCCGTCTTCATATTTCTCCCCATGGAGTCTCATTTTTCCACCTCTTGTATATCGCTCCAATTTATTGTTCTTACCCATCAACGACTCCATTCATATAAACTATTACATTTTTTGTTGTATAATCCAGACTGTTCACATGTTTACCTATCGGTTCTTATAATACCAAGAGGCCAAGTTGTCCACTGTATCCTACACTATTTGTTTGTACTGTCGAATTTGTTTTTGGAAATGGAGAACCAATTGGATATTCCGCTAGGTGTACGAGGATAAATTAGTCCGTTCATCAATTGTGAGGTAAATAATATTATTGAATTCGTGAGTCTGTTACTGATAAGGCAACGTTGTTCCGTTTTCAACCATTGTCAATTACAAGCGTCTAGTCCGTCATTCATAATCCAGCCGTCGTCCATTAGAGAATATCCGCGTCCATAATCCAAAGACCTATTCCATTTCCATATAACAGTATTAGCACCAAATTCAAAAAGACAATCATAGTATACATAAACATAGGCTTGTTTCCTGCAAGAGAGAAGCGGTTTGTTTCAGAGAAGAACACAAGGTTCCCTCTTCATAGAAAAAAAGATGATCCTATTTATTGAGCAATTTTGGGGATCGAGTGACCCAAAATGACATTTGAGCTTAGGAATTTGCTATAAAATGCAAGAATTTACCGCAACACGCGTGTTTCAAGATACAACCACATGCATCAGAGAGAAAGGATAAGGTAAGCATTTCGGCGCCTGCTTTGTTCTCATGAACAGAAAACAGCCCGAGATCGAAGGAGCCATATCCGTTTTTTCTCCAAGTCCATTGTCACAATATTTGTTTATCATGAAGCCATGGGGACCAAATTCCAGAAATATAAACATCAAAATCCAGTTAGAGGACAACCTCATATACGCATTAATCCAATTTCTAGTACGGATATGTGAATCATGCAAATCTTCACCTAATCCACTCCATTGGAATTACTTTGCGGTCTAGACTACGTCTACTTTATCGTAACTTTACGATTCAAGATTTGGTCGAAATAGCCTGGGCGAAATTCAAAGCCAGTTAATCAAACGTTGGAGACAGAAGCTATGTCTTTCATTCCTCGAGGGCGAAGGCAATCGTTATTCCGTCGAAGATTTGATGACTTGTAGTAAAACGCGCATGCTGGTAATTCAAGCCTGATGAAAGATTTGATAAAATACCGATACGACATGAATCCTCTTTCCCGTTCGATTTACAACTTTACGTAACTGTAACTGTTCGAATGACACTGAAATATGGACGACCCGTTTAATTAAAATCCGATATGATTAATGTATTATTCGGACAGTCTGTAGGGTAAATGATGTGAAATAGTTACATCGATTATCAAGAAATTCCATGTGGATACACTTTGTTATTGATACATAATCGTAGGAGACGTTTCTTGTTACTCAATGCAAAGTGAATTGACTTCATGTAGGAGTTCAATATTCTAATTAACAGAGCAGACAGATACATGATCGTATAATTTATGGATCCTACTATAGTTGAAGTATGCCAATATTTATTTAAAATGTTTCAAATATGTTTAAGCGCAGTATAAGTGAATTTGGCTAATAGGGTATACAAATTATATGGAAGCTAGGGGTTCTAAAATATAACATCTTCACTCTTACTGGTACATTATTGATAGGCCTATCTGACACATTCTTCACAGTATACTATCTTCTTTGATAGTGTCTGTTCTCAGGAATTTCTTATACATATATGTCTCACAAAGTTGGTTGCTGTTCACTGTTGCTTGATAGAATTGTTCTGCCAACGGCTCACGATTTAAGAGAGCATGCCCCGTTCATTTCTAGCAAGAGAAAGTGTTTTTTAACTTTTCTATAGAGAAAATCTCTTTTTAAAACGCGAAGATAAGACACTCAGTGAAATAAAAACGGGTGATCATACTATTTTTAGATGTATTCCAGCATTTTTGCTTGCAGCATTTGGTATGCTGCATTACCATTTTCGAGTTTAGCTGACGGGTGATTTACAGCAAACGAAATGGCGATAGCGATTTTGGAAGGTTTGGCTGTAGTTTCTCAGCCTGCTAGTATCATTGATGGGTTTATTTTTTGGGCTGTCGCTTTTATCATTTTGACGGTCCCATTTTTGTGTCTCTAAGTGTGTTAAAATTCACATTTTTATATAGGCTCTTCTACGGATTAGAAGGAACTAATTTTTTCTCAATCCCTCATAATTTTAAATCACATGAGTTCCTTAAAAGAAAGTTACTTTATTGAAATCAGAACATTAATTTCCGGACATTGTGTTCTATCACAAAATGTCGGTGAACCAGTGCTGAAACGGGGATGCTCGATTTGCGAATTGCCAACTTGCGAATCGGGACCGAACTGTACATTCTCCCATATTATACAATTTACGAAAGGCGAAATATCATATGATACTCCAAACAAGGATAACGGGTATACATGTACATGAGAATGCTTCGGCATAAAGAAACCGAAATATCTAAGGTGATCTCTAATCATGAGCCCCGACATATAGCGAATTAATAATGTGCTGGCTTAAAGCATCATCTCCTGGATTTCGAAGACAGGAATATTTTATAAAGCGCATTCACAGTCCGACAACCGGGATCCACCATAAAGCTTCACGTCCTCAGAACATGTATGTAAACAAGACGTTATTTATCTGAGTATCAACCAATCGCCTAGCTAGCTCGTCCCATACTTCGATACACTAGTGTGTACTAACATTGCCAGACTGGCCGAATCGGTGCATTAGTTAATTTTCACAATAGTTATTGTGCAAGACTAAAAACGTCGGTTGCTTTCCGAGAACGACCTAACGTTCTAGTAGTCGACTCTAGTTCGTGATATTGGAGGCCAAGATGTACATGCATCAACGTGTGTTACCAGTTCAGAAAGAGTTCACAAAAAAACACAATTAAATTGATGTCGCTAATAGAAACAACAGTGACCTCTCACTGACAAAAACTGTCAGTACAAACAATCTGCAGGTGCGGAACAAGTCCTGCAACCGTCGTCCCAACTTATCCTCTCCAATCTAATTTCGGTATGTAATGCTATCAACTGGTACTTCAAGAATTAACAACACAAGCTTTGATAATATCCTCCACTACCCCACGTGTCACGCGTTTTCTCTTCCCGTCTATGCTTCACTCTTATACCTCGTGGTCGACGAGTTCGTTCAAGCTTTTGTCAAGCAACGCAAATAACAAATCCCGTCTTCATATTTCTCCCCATGGAGTCTCATTTTTCCACCTCTTGTATATCGCTCCAGTTTATTGTTCTTACCCATCAACGACTCCATTCATATAAACTATTACATTTTTTGTTGTATAATCCAGACTGTTCACATGTTTATCCATCGGTTCTTATAATACCAAGAGGCCAAGTTGTCCACTGTATCCTACACTATTTGTTTGTACTGTCGAATTTGTTTTTGGAAATGGAGAACCAATTGGATATTCCGCTAGGTGTACGAGGATAAATTAGTCCGTTCATCAATTGTGAGGTAAATAATATTATTGAATTCGTGAGTCTGTGACTGATAAGGCAACGTTGTTCCGTTTTCAACCATTGTCAATGTTTGTTTCAGAGAAGAACACAAGGTCCCCTCTTCATAGAAAAAAAGATGCTCCTATTTATTGAGCAATTTTGGGGATCGAGTGACCCAAAATGACATTTGAGCTTAGGAATTTGCTATAAAATGCAAGAATTTACCGCAACACGCGTGTTTCAAGATACAATCACATGCATCAGAGAGAAAGGATAAAGTAAGCATTTCGGCGCCTGCTTTGTTCTCATGAACAGAAAACAGCCCGAGATCGAAGGAGCCATATCCGTTTTTTCTCCAAGTCCATTGTCACAATATTTGTTTATCATGAAGCCATGGGGACCAAATTCCAGAAATATAAACATCAAAATCCAGTTAGAGGATAACCTTATATACACATTAATCCAATTTCTAGTACGGATATGTGAATCATGCAGATCTTCACCTAATCCACTCCATTGGAATTACTTTGCGGTCTAGACTACGTCTACTTTATCGTAACTTTACGATTCAAGATTTGGTCGAAATAGCCTAGGCGAAATTCAAAGCCTGTTAATCAAACGTTGGAGACAGAAGCTATGTCTTTCATTCCTCGAGGGCGAAGGCAATCGTTATTCCGTCGAAGATTTGATGACTTGTAGTAAAACGCGCATGCTGGTAATTCAAGCCTGATGAAAGATTTGATAAAATACCGATACGACATGAATCCTCTTTCCCGTTCGATTTACAACTTTACGTAACTGTAACTGTTCGAATGACACTGAAATATGGACGACCCGTTTAATTAAAATCCGATATGATTAATGTATTATTCGGACAGTCTGTAGGGTAAATGATGTGAAATAGTTACATCGATTATCAAGAAATTCCATGTGGATACACTTTGTTATTGATACATAATCGTAGGAGACGTTTCTTGTTATTCAATGCAAAGTGAATTGACTTCATGTAGGATTTCAATATTTTAATTAACAGAGCAGACAGATACATGATCGTATAATTTATGGATCCTACTATAGTTGAAGTATGCCAATATTTATTTAAAATGTTTCAAATATGTTTAAGCGCAGTATAAGTGAATTTGGCTAATAGGGTATACAAATTATATGGAAGCTAGGGGTTCTAAAATATAACATCTTCACTCTTACTGGTACATTATTGATAGGCCTATCTGACACATTCTTCACAGTATACTATCTTCTGTGATAGTGTCTGTTCTTATACATATATGTCTCACAAAGTTGGTTGCTGTTCACTGTTGCTTGATAGAATTGTTCTGCCAATGGCTCACGATTTAAGAGAGCATGCCCCGTTCATTTCTAGCAAGAGAAAGGGTTTTTTAACTTTTCTATAGAGAAAATCTTTTTTTAAAACGCGAAGATAAGACACTCAGTGAAATAAAAACGGGTGATCATACTATTTTTAGATGTATTCCATCATTTTTGCTTGCAGCATTTGGTATACTGCATTACTAAGTTTACTCTAGTGACCAAGTTCCATTTTCGATTTTAGCTGACGGGTGATTTACAACAAACGAAATGGCGATAGCGATTTTGCAAGGCTTGCCTGTAGTTTCTCAGCCTGCTAGTATCATTGATGGGTTTATTTTTTGGGCTGTCGCTTTTATCCTTTTCACGGTCCCATTTTTGTGTCTCTAAGTGTGTTAAAATTTTGTAATTTGTAAATGCGCTATTATTAGTCCACGCGACTGAACACGAAGATCCACTTTTATTGCCTTTTTTTAGATCTTGCATGCTACGCTCGTATTTTGCTATCAGCATGTCATTTCCATAGAGTTATCGGCATGTTAATCCTACCAGGCCTGGAGGGCCATTATGTCCCCCATAGCAAACTTCCCACTCTTTCTTCCGAACCAAAACAAATTGAGCGCTGACACTCCTTGACTTTGTAGATAATCAGATTGTGGTCATTTTATGCCTATTGGGATTCCCCTTCGAGCAAATAATCATGGGTATATTCAAAATGGCGGCGATGTGAGGTACCGGAAAAGAGATGTTTTCGTCGTTTTTCTTCAAAATCAGTGCTTTTCTGCAAGGAAAAATTGGCAAAACAATTTTATTTTACATTAGATTATTATCTACTAATTAACCATACATTTTTTGCGAAGAAAAAACATCGATTAATAATTAAAAAAATATGACGGAAAAATCACCAAAAAATGTCTTTTGACAAAATGACGCCATCAAAGCGGCCATCTTGGATGTTTTTCCTGTTCTGGTAGAGCTTGACTCAATGGTATAGTGTGGTAAGTTTCAACCCCATAGCTTAAGAGGTAAGATAAATATTTAGGGGGTGGGGGCGAATCGGCCCCGCAGGCCTGGATAGTTCCCAAAAACCACAGGCCAGATTGTGTTAAGCCTGGCATATCCATATCAATGAAGACTCTTTTCCACACAAGACAGATATTAAAAACCTCAAAATGCGATTGAATATACAGTCCCAGTAGTCCTACTATTATTGTAAGGCTGGCAAAAAGCATGAAAGTGAAATCCCCGAATCTTAGTTCATAATAATTCGTGGAAGGACATTGACAACAGCTGAACTATGTCAATCGATCGGTCAGTTGTGACTACAGGTTAGTACACTCTTAAAACTAAATTGTTGTATACAACATTTATAATGTTGTAAATAACACTTTGATAAGTGTGGAGGAGGGAAAACATTTGTAAATGTTAATTTAACACTTTCGAAAGTGTTGCTGGTTTCAACACTTTGTAAAGTGTTAGATTTCAACATTTTAACAGTGTTATGATCTCGTTTCTAACTTTTATAAATGTTGAATTCTAACACTTGCAAGTGCTGGATTTGTGTCAATATTTAACACTTTAATAATGTTGTATCTCGTTTCTAACCTTTATAAATGTTGAATTCTAACACTTTGACTTTCAGCACTTTGCAAGTGTTGGGATTCAACGCTTTGTAAGCGTTGGTATTCAAAAAGGAGATGGCATGATAAGGTGGCATTTTGGCCTATATACATGGTGCAGTTGAACCCCCCTCCACACCTCCCCCCAGAATAAAATGTTCTGAAAATAATTGTGTTCTAATGTAATGGCACAAAATATGTAGCTCTATCTCGATTGTGTTATGACCGTAATTATTACATGAAATTAAAATCCGCATCATATGATATTTTATGAAAAAGGGTCTAAATCGAGTCATTCAAACACACATTTAGACACGAGGTACCAGGTTAAATGACCCTTAGACCCTTTTTCACAAAATAGCACATCATGCTGTGGATTTTAATTCCATGTGAGAACTATAATCTTAATACAGTCAAGCTAGAACTTTCATATATTGTATACATATATTTTCTCGTCGTTAGATTAAAACAATTATTTTTAGGACGTTTTAATTTCTTGATTTCAACTGCACCATGTATACTTATGCCGCCTTATCGTACGATCTACTTTTAAGGCATTTCACAAAAATTGCCTGTTAAAATTTGCAACAGCAACACAGTAATCCTTCTATGATCGGTTTTCAACTCCCCCACAGACAAATTGCTGTGAAAATGTAACTGTGGTACTTGTGTAAGTGTAGGTCATATTCAAGATAATGATTTAAAGAACAGAACAAAGTAAAGTTCACTTGCATTCAGTCACAGACGAATAAAAACAGGAGTGAGATTGAAGTCTGACCCCTTGACATCTGCAGGACATAATTGTAGTAATGCAAAGAACTAAACAAATTTGTGACAATGTATCGTTAAGACCTGTTAAGTAAGAAGCAGGGTATAAATTTTATAAAGTTTATGTTAGATATGACAAGTACCAAAGTTACATTTTAAAATAAGCATCCCTCCATTTGTATGACAAACAAGAATAAAAAATAATGCAAGAGTATGCTTTACTGCTTTTTTAATGCAACAATATGGAAAGTGTTCATGAATATATTTTCACAATAAAATTCATTAAGGTCCCTGTTACTTAGTTTCTCATGACCCTCTCACATCTATATGTAAGGGCAAATAATTAGAATTCATATGGGACTTAAAATTTTCAATAGATCTCCTTTTCTTCATATTTACAAGCATTTGGTTTGGAGGATCCATAATTAATAATTGTCGCACTCAGTATGTCTCTTTTTACAAGCAAGGTCATGAGGAACAAACATTTAATGTAACCCATGACCAGAACGCATTTCATCATTGCTTATTATTCCTGTGATATGGTAGTAAAACAATAATGGGTGACAAATGGGCCAATTCTGATCCAGAATGGGTTAAATGTCAATGTCACTGATTTTGGACTTCTTGTCCACTTGCATATGCGATACAAGGTTGCTCAGGATTGAACCCAAAAATCGGTCGATCACACAGATTTCTGATAAGATTTATTTCATCCGATCACATGCATGTATGAACTAAGTCTGGTGCTTCTAGGCATAATCATTCTTGAGATATGGTGGTATTGCGAAAACAGACCGACGTATCCCCTGTTGATATGAGGACAATACCCCAAGAAAGCCTAAGCCTTCTCATTCTTGAAATATGTTGGTAAAAACAACTGCTAGTAAGTGAATGTATGAGTGGAATATTTTCAGTCCAAATGAGTCACAGACTGATGGTGATCCAGACAAAAACTGACACAATCAGAATTCACCGAACAAAAGAGCTTTGACATGAGACAACGCAGATTATGGTGATCATCTCTCTAAATCTGATTGGCAGTCTCTCTTTCTCAGAGATGCCATAAATAGTCTCGAGGAGTAAAAAGAATGAGGTTAGTTGATCAGCATATTCCAGATTGAATTTATTATGCAGCTTGAAAAGCCTATCAACTGCAAAAGTTATGTCGTTCCTGCAAGGTATCGCAACGCTGTCGACGATGATGAAATATTAGGACACCCCATTACTCGTTCCCAGGCAAAGGACATATGGCTGTGACCTCCTGCCTCTAGGTAGTGAGCTGCACTGGTTCCAACCTGAAAAAGAGTAAGATGATTCTATTTCAACATTTGCAATCAGCCAGTCTAATAGTAACTGAAGTTCAATCTAACTCAAGATATATGCACTTAAGCATCTTCACATGGTGATGACAGTGTGTAACAAATTTCTAAAGAATCTAGCACCTTAGTCGCACAACCCTACCCCAGAAAGTTAGGTAGGTTGGTAAATACATATATTTATTCGAAGGTCAGGTTTTCCTTTCGCGGTGGATGGAAGAGTTAAAGTGATTTGGTCCAGATACCAAGTTCTTATGAAAATGCCATGAGAAAACTACTGTTTGCATCGATTGTCAAAATGATTTCTGAGAAGATAACGAATCCTCGACATCGACATCCTTGAACAAGGGAAACCCCCACCATATACTCGGGTCAATCCTAGAATACAGGCGAAAACTGCATTCCTCTATGGATTGGGGCATGGAATATTTGCCTTCACAATGTGTGATACAGGGGCCGCGGAGACCCCCTCCCCCACTTGTTATAGATCAATGTTATAAGTCATATCTTAGATAGTTCAGCCCCTCCACTTTCAAATGTGCTTCGCGGCTCCTGTGATACATGTTCACATCGCCAACTGCCGGAGAGCAAAATGGCATCAGCCTACTATTAATTCTGTTAGTTGTTATGTATTAGCGTTAAAAATCGGCAAAAATCCAGAAAATTCACAATGCATAACTCCACCCGGCATGTCAATATTTACGTTGTGGGACATTACCAGTTGAAGTCTTGACAGATGTTGACAATGGAAATTTCAAATTACCGCCACTGACAGCTGATTGGTGCTGCAGAATGTCATTCAATTTGTAAACAGGGAGCCTTCTCACCCTTCACTGATCATGTCTTCATCCACCATGCTTTTTCCAAAGTGGCCCAAATCAACACCAGGAAGTACAGTTTGAAGCCTCATCTACAAGTTGAAATATCAGATGTATCAGAAATGCTGAAAAATCGCAGCTCATAAAATCCATAAAGATCTGCTCTCAAATTTCTAAACGATGTAGGTCGTGGGCACTGACCCGGAAGTGATTAATTGTGATCTGATGCCAAATACATGCTTGGAGGGCATTTTACGTTTGTTCACCTAAGAGTGGAGACAGGGGAGACAACTCTGACATTCCAAAATAAAATGATGACCTGTCTGAGAATCAGCAGAAAAAGTTCCCAGTCTACGAATTTTTGGACCCAGTCAGGGTGTAGTGGATAAGGGCAATCAATGCAGTATCAGATATCATATGGCCACTGTTAATTAATTGTTTGTTTCTCGTAACCTTGCTGGTAAAAATATACATGCTGAGCGCGATAATTATTAATTATTAACTTGCAAACCAATTGTGTAAAAATATGGGAGGGAGGGAATTTGGCTTAATGTCACACTCAAGTTTGTTTCACTCATATGGTGACAGTCAGTTTGGTTGGTGGAGGAAGCCGGAGTACTCGGAGAGAACCACCGCCCTTCGGCAAGTAACTGACAAACTTTCACATGTAAAAATATGAAGAAAATTAGCAAGTTTTACTCCTGAAAATGTAAATCCCTCATGGATTTTAATTATTTCCCTCAAAATATAGATGAGGGCTGGTTACGGGAAACGGAACATTAATTATCAGCGGCCTATGCTATCTGAAAATATCCCAGGGTGTAGTGGATGAGTGCAATCAATGCAGTATCAGATATGCTATCTGAAAATATCATCATATGAGGTCGGGCGAAACTTAGGTTTGGAGATACAGCCAGGGTGAAGCTCAGTTCCGGGGGCGGGGTGGGGATATACCCCAGGATTTGGCTTAATGTCACACTCAAGTTTGTTTCACTCATATGGTGACAGTCATAGTGGACGAGTGTAGTCAAGGCAGTATCCGATATGCAAGGCTGGAAATAGGAACCTGCCAAATATTAAAACATGTTGCATGTTAGGACAACCTAACAACAGGCTAAAAATTGTTATTCCAATCGAACTGTTAGTGTTACTCGCAGAAGTCTGGATCCATTTACTTGAGGGATTATTATCTGGATTTGCAAATATTACCTTCTGATAGTTCATTGCAAGTCTGCAGTTCCTCACAGAGCCCATCGCTCTCTTCACTCTTGTGACATCTTTGCGATCTTCAATATGTTTGGCACATATCGGCTTTGTTAAAAGTTTCGATCCCGTGTCCTCTGAATATAGCATCGCAAATTCTTGATCAATCTGAAAATGAATATATATTTGCATAAATATTAATTGACAATTGACTGGATAGGACTGTCTAATGGAAATCAACGAAGCTATACTTAATTCCACCGTGACCGAGTATATAAAAAAAATCCAATTGCCTGAAGGCAGGGTTGTCCTGTGAGATCGGGAGGTTGAAAAGTGTGGCAGATCATAACACTCCCTTAGCGCATGTGTATTTCAACTGAAGAAGTTGCAAGAAGAACAAGAATGCGATCCTTCCACAGACCTGCATGCCGAATCAAACAGGTTGGGAAAAATACCTTGATCGAGGTATTATACCTTGATAGGGGTATAACACCTCGATCAAGTTATAGGCATATACCTCGATGGATATAGGGCTATGTCAGCTCCAGTTTTTATATATTTATGGAAAATGCGAACATCTCCACATACCCCGGACTGCATGGATCTTTTAACAGCATCTATGGCTTCATTGTCGGAATGTTCCATGATTTTCATCAACTTATTGCTTCGTTTTATGCGACTACGTAATCATTCAAATTAGCCACTCTAATATTTACAAAATGAAACATGGCTTCACATGACATATTCGGTGAAATTTATTCTGTAAATGAAAATAGCATGTGATTGCATACTTCGATCTCAAAGTCATATCCAAGTTGCATGAATGTAGATGCATTGACTGATGAATACATTAAATTGCCTGATGCAATGCACAATCTCCTAGCATGCACACACGTGGCAGGGTCATAATACCCAGAGCAGAGGTCAGTTTTTATGTGCACATGCTAGCAGTTTAGATTATGTGTCTTGCTAGCAGTTTAGATTATGTGTTGGTCAGTTTAATTTGATTTATTAACTAGGCCTAGCCTCTCAAATCCTGCAATTTGTATATGACTTTTACATGGAAATATGCCACCACATGCCATTTCCATTTAGAAACTATATTTCACCGAAGATGTCATTTGAAGCTAGGTTTCATTTTTGAAATTTTGAAGTGACTAATTTGAATGATTAGTCGCATAAAACGAAGCAATAAGTTGCTGTGAAAATCATGGAACAATGAAGCCATAGATGCTATTGAAAGATCCATGCACTCTGGGGTACGTGTGGATGTCCCTTTTTGATAAATATATAAAAACTGAAATTGACATAGCCCTACACCCCAACGAGATATTGGCCTCAAGCATGTCAAGGTGTTTTCCCCAACCTTTAAATAATAAAGACTTTAGGTATGCGGGCAGGGAAAGACATATGTTCAGTGGTAGGGCAGGGCTTGTTTTTTCATGGGAATCCGATTCCCGTCAGCACTCCCGCAAATTAATTTGCGGGAATCATAGCAATCTGCATAGAAATGATAGCATTGGATTCTCGTGGATTCCCATAGAGCTGGGTTGCGAGAATCTACATGTATTTGAATTTCCGTGAATTTTGACGAAAAACAAGGCATGGAGGGTAAATATAAGAGAACAAACAGCATTTTGGGAATATAGCACCACATGATTTTGTCCTGTAGAACCAGTGAAAAATACCCATCAAGTTAAGAGTGGATGTACAGATAAACAACAACAATAACAAGTAGAACATGGTTATTTTATAATACAACCCTTGTGTAGGGGGCAGAGCTGATGCAACTGTATGTAAAAAATTACTTGATGCAACTACGGGCTTGAGATTAGTTCTCGTACGCTTTTCACGGTTTATTTTAATGTATATAAAAGTAATTTCTTGAGAGACACAAACACTGACCTGGCTAATGCTGGGATCAAGACCCTTCCCTTGGATTACGTGACCTTTTCCTGCACGTGTGGGAGCAGTTATTAACTTGACTTTTTAGGTACCTCTAACCCACGAGAGCAATTCTCATACAGCAAACGAAAGTCACAATTTTATGCTGAATTGTTCGCTAATATCATTGTTCGTGCACTTAAAAAGTTTATTTGAGTAGCTTTAGAAGAAATAGTATAAGCTTATACTAATTGGACAATTCATAATCTGACCGGTTCACAATGACAGACTGAACAGCGACTCGTTATTTGGATGGAAAACAAGATTATTTTACCTCCGGAAAATCTTTGGCAGTCATCGGAACTTGGAAGTATAACACGAGAGCACGAGATTTGATCTGTACGAGAACCGATCCAGAACCCGTAATTCTCGAAAATTGTATAAAAATGATGCCTGTAATTTTTCATTTTTTCGGGGCTCTTACTGCAGGGACAACACACTCATACTTCAATCCTTGGCAAACTGAAAAAAAATGAGAGGTTCTTTTCCCACACACAGGCAGGCTCATGCTTTCCAGCAATGGCAGAAGAATCACGTGAAGCAGGAGCCAATCAAATTACTCACTGTCTCCGCGCGCCACCTTGCCTGGCGCGAAAATAACACAACATTATTTAGATGTTGTTAAAATCCGAAGAGTCTTTAAGATTATGACACTTTAAATGTTATAATACTAGTATTCAACATTTTAAAGTGTTGTATTGAGTATAACACTTAGAAAATGTTACCATTACAACACTTGTGTTTTAAGAGTGATATGTATCGCAGATGCGCCACCTGAATAAATGCAGAAAGATGCGATCAAGTTTGTAGATAAATGATGGGATTTGATTTGATACCTGATTCATTGGAAGGAGGGTCATTAACATATAAATTACCCGATGTGGAAAGCTATATATTTTTGAGAAGTTTTCAAATGAGTTATTTGTAATTTTCCCTGAATGGATTACTTACCTTGCCACGGCAATGGAGCAGATGCGTATTTCTTTAAAACGCGAAGAAAAATGCGCAAAATCGGTTCAATAAGAGTTCAAAGATTGTAACTGATTTTCTGAAATTCTGGGGAAAGGGGAAGAACTGAGAGCTTTAGGCCGCCATAAAACACAAACTGTATGATAGGACAGATATGACTAAAGACACTGCGAACCGTTTTGCGAACAAGGAAATGAATACTCCTCAAAGCTACTGCATACTGTGGCAGGGTATCCACATATCATATGTATGGTATAAATATAGCTTTACTGTTGAGTCATTTTTTTACTTTTTAGTCGCCAGACTTCTTCAACTTTTCTCACCTCTTACATGCCTTTCCAATCAGTTGTTGCACCATGCAAATGAATTTTATAACTGTTCCATGTATAGTCACGTGACGACAACATGCAAAGACCCTCGACGGTGGGAGAATGTACGGTTTTGCTATAACTGGTAGCTCTATTGTTGGGAGTTTCGTTTTGAAGAAAATTACTAAGTAACACTAATATACGACTAGCTTGATATGTATTCGAACATGATCTAAAAACATTCTAGAAATTCTAATGTTTGTGTACATGGGTGTGCACAGGTGTGCTCGTCTGCATAAAAAAAATAGACCATCATTTCGAATGATATACTTCCGATACTTCCGAATGGTCAAATGCAATCGGCCCTAAATGCCCCTAGTATGCTATGGGTCATTTTTGGTTCTTGGGATGCACGATGTACTTAGGATATTAGCATGTGGGATCAGGTGGCATCTTTTCCCACCATGTTTGTATGTTGCGGTTAATAGACTTCTCGAACTTCCAGCGTAACTTTCCCCCGTTCGCGAATAACAGAGAGTAATTCATCGAGCCCATGGAGTGGAATCCCCCGGTCAGATAAGGTAAAATCCAAGCAAAGATAATTAAGAACCCAATATAAGTTGAACTCCTTTGTCCGGCCCACTTGTCCGAATTCACTGATATTGAGGAAGACGCCCTATACCACGAAATTGCTAAATGCCCCTGAAAATCCTATCCCCAGTGGTACCATTGTTAATTAAGGCCGTAGGTTTGATACACTATCCAATTATGTTCTTATTTGAGCCACGTGACATAAATCTGTGTGGCAGTGAATCACATTCGATATATTCTGTGGGAAAATTTATTCTGTAATTTGGGTGTTTAAGAGTCATGAAGTTGCAGTAATATGGTGAAAGCTTTGGTAATTGACATCACTTGATCCAAGTTCTCCTCGAGTGGTAAATCGACGTAAATGAACATAGAAGGAAGTACATATGGCCGAACAGATTGATTTTTTTATTCAACTATTAACACAATGCATTCGCATATAACTGGATTCTCTGAATATAACTGATATTTGGATTCACGGTCCTGTTTTCGGGGCATACAGTTGAATTCGTTCGAACAAGTTCGCAATGTCTTGCTGTTTAATTACATCCGTAGATGTGTCAACAGTTTCAAAATGGCTTGAATGACTCGGAACTATTTGAATACTCCAAGTAGATGAACGAATCAGTAGATGCTAAATCTACTAAGAAAATTATTCGTGTTATTGATTGGATTCTAAAAGTTTTGACAATGTTCCGGGAACAAGTTCTCGAAAGCAAGAAATCATGACAGGCGTGATGGATTACATCAACATATTAGCCTTTCTCTATTAACTCTCTCTGTCACACTCGTACTATAATTATGGTTGGGTGTGAAGTTTTGGTCAAATCATTTTGGGCCAAGGATACGTTAAATTAAGCTCTGCTAACATTTGAAAAGTGGCCAGGTGTACAGTAATATCTTTTTTTATTGACACAACATATATAAATACCATAAAGCCAGTTCGTCCGAAAAATCGATCTGTATTTCTGAACCTCTCGTGCCAAATTGGGACAGTTCTGGTCTGGAACAAAAACAAAATCTACACAGAAATGAGAATCGACCAACAGGTGATCAATTAGCTAACTATGTGAATATTTCCCTGTGCGAAATTAAACCTGGGACTTATTTTCCCCCCTTTGCTTTTTCCAATATTTTGGCGTATGCAGCGAAATATCTCTGTACATGTACTTGTTTGATCGATACACTTGCATATCTTCCCAGTAAGTGTATATCTACTGGACATATGGAAAGCCGCTTTACTTTTTATTCAGTATTTGCTAATACCATCAAATGATTTGCTGATATCAGCAAATCATTGGTTGATATCAGCAAATAATTTGATATTAGCAAATCATTTGCAACTGATTTATCGATATCGGCAAATCATTTGATGATATCAGCAAATCATTTGATATTAGCAAATCATTTGCAGATATTAGCACTGACTTGCTGATATCAGCAAATCATTTGATAATATCGCTAAATATGGCGGAAGGTGAAAATAAGCCTACATGTTAATGCCTGCTCTCGTTTTGCCCTAGATGTTGTTCCATCAATTAATTTGTCCCTACTGGTAAAGCTATCTGTCGACACATGACATGTGATATTTACTACTCAAAGAATCACAAAACGACAATGAACAATAAAACGCAACTACAGTGGATTGGGTAATGTAGAAAATATGTGTAATAGCCGCCGCTATCAAAACATCACTATATATCATACGCCAAACTACTAATAAGACACAAATAGAATCATGAATATAGTTTTATGGGAATATATATAACAGCTACGGGGAGATACATTTCTCCATTGTGACTTATTGACATGTATACACATATTCATCAGAACAACATTTGAGTAAAAAGTGTGTGAGGCGGAAGGGGAATTGTAATGATTTCGGGAAAGCCGGCCAGTATGGAGCTTGGAGTGTACATGTATATATAGGCCTAAAGGGTAGAACCGCTTGTCGTACTCCATCACTGGCTGGTTATTAGAGCAGGAGATAATGCTTACCGGTACCAACACATGCAACACTATATCTCTCCTGACAGTCACATGGTCTTCTTATTGACCAGTAACAGGGGCAAAGCTCTTACGATAAAGATAAAACTGACCAAGTCACATGGTCTTCTTACTGACCTGTAACAGGGGCAAAGCTCTTACGATAAAGATCAAACTGACCAAGTCACATGGTCTTCTTACTGACCTGTAACAGGGGCAAAGCTCTTACGATAAAGATAAAACTGACCAAGTCACATGGTCTTCTTACTGACCTGTAACAGGGGCAAAGCTCTTATGATAAAGATAAAACTGACCTAGTCACATGGTCTTCTTACTGACCTATAACAGGGGCAAAGCTCTTATGATAAAGATAAAACTGACCAAGTCACATGAATCCATATGGCTTCTTTGATCTTTACATGAATTCCACGAAATCTGTAACCAAAATGTAATTCCGTCACATAATTCAAAATCTCAGTTATGTCATTCCTGAACAATTTTGCCCATGATGTTGACCAGTCGTTCTCGCTCTTTCACATTCAATCGATTATATGATTGCCGGGCACATGACAACATACTTCATGTGTTTGGGTCTGTCCTTAAAATGATTTAGACCGGATAAAATTGAAACTTGTAAAATAAGAAAAATCGCAACTTCTTAAAACATGGACCAAAATGTAATTCCGTCACGTAGTTTGCTCAACCATATTCATCAATTTGAAACTTTACTTGACAGAAATCAGATATAATGTAGTCCAGACGCTCAGGATTCGAATGAAACATCACCTGAAATGAGAAACACTCGAGTTTTGATGGAATATGTATGTAACCAACACGTCTTCATAAGGTGGTTACTTCACTGTATTCGAATGTCACGTGATCAGGTACAAAAAAAAATGTATTTCTTCTTTTTTTTCTTAGGGTTAGGAAAATGATATCTCAAAACAGATATTACGATGGACGAGTAATAACAGTGGTTAAGAAGAACTGAAAACATGGGTACCTTGTAATTCCGTCACGCTGGAATTCATGTTTATATGATATGGATACTTGTTTAATCGAATAGTCCTAAATCCGGTACAAAAACAGCGGTGTCACGATCTAAGCTGTAAACTCAGTATGATCTCGGGCGCTATTTGTCGAACGTTCCGAACACTTTGTGTGTTGACTTGCGAGGGGGGGGGTGACCGCAGTGCGTCGTGGCCATGTCGTATATGTCTACTTCCGCTATTGAGGGTAGGGAAGCAGTGGAGCGAGCCTGTGGAACGGAACATGCGTTGTGAGGAGGTTTATTCTCGTTCTGAACAGGGAGCCTTCCATGTTATGGTTCCTTCTTTGACCTTCCGCCATATTTAATATCATCAAATACAAAGTATTTGCTGATATCATCAAATGATTTGCTGATCAATCATGGTATCTGCAAATGTTTGATGATATCAGCTAATACAGAATAGAAAGTAAAACGGCTTGCCATACGGACATAAGATTTTACAAAGAGCATATACGGCAAGGTGACGGCAATTGCGAAAGAAATGCATTTCCAAAGAGCTTGGTTGAATATCCTTCGTTCCGCTTAAATGACGATGGTCAGTGTTTTATTATTAACCCTACCCTACCTGGGGCCATTATGACCCACCTACGAAACTGTTTTTCTCCATCGCCCGAACGACTAAACTGGAAATCTCACACTCCATGGCAGTGTTGTTTATCTTATTGGGGTCATTTTGAGCCTAATTTTATAACACCTTTAACAGTGGATCATGGGCAAATTCAAAATGGCCGCCATATGGGGTGCCTGAAAAGTGATGTTTTCTTAATTTTTCTTCAAAATTTCCACTCTTCTGCGAGGAAAAGTAGGGGAGAAAAATTGAATTCCCATCAGATTATTATTTACTAATTTATCATGCAGTTTTTTCGAAGAAATCACTTAAATGAAATAGATCGCAAATTCTGACCAAAAAATCGACCAAAAATGCCTTTTTTGAATTGACGTCACTGTGACGTCATCGAAGCTAAAATGTTTGATTTTTCTTACATTTTCTGGTAAAGCTTGACCTAAGGGTATGGTGTGGTAAATTTCAGCCTCATAGCTCAAGGGGCAAGAAAAATATTTAGGAGGGAGTGAAATGGCCCCTCCCCATGACCCAACAGGTCCGAAAAGCCCAGGCCAGATCGGGTTAAGTGATATATTGTTTGTCTGATGGAAGTATAACAATTTTATCTCGTATATTAGGAAAGCGGTTCTTGCTTAAGGGTGTCTCTCAGTCTTTGAGAATCAAGCTTCCTCGAAAGTTCCACACCATATGTGTGAATCAAGTTTTACTACAAATATTAAGTAGAATTTCATCGGTACACAATCTTGATACTAAGCAATGATTAATGTGAAAAATAGACTAAATGTCTGAAACACAAATTTTGATGGTCCTCAGGAGGCAGTCACTTCCAAATTACCTAATCCTGTGTTGGATTTTGGATTCTGGAAACAAGTCTGAAATGACACTTACGGGCTTTGCTGAGTTGTGTGTGTGGGGGGTGGAGAAGGGGGGGGGGCGGTTGCGAGGTCCTCCTCCCCAGCACCCAGTGGTGGTATGAAATTCCTTCACCGAGAATGTACCAATATGTGTATCATTCTTCTGGAATGAATTTTGTTTTGTAAAGAGAATTGACATGATTCTATGTAACGAACGCCAATGTGGTCCGACAAATATCCACAGCATCAGAAATTTGATCCCGACAAGAAGTGTACTTATAAACTCTCATGCCTGGAAGTGTGTGCGGAAATTTTTCTTCATTCACAAAACTATCTTTCTTATACCAACATGTACGATGCAAATTTCTAGTTTGAAGAATCAATTAGAATTATGGACACGGCATGATCGAGACTGTCTCACGAATGTCGGTATCAATAACCAGGTTTGGGTTAATTATACAATATACGTTAATCCAGTCAATTTCTGGATAATGTCATTAAATTAATACCAGAATGGATATACATGATATATTCGACATGAAGTAGCAGTTGTAGTAGCATTTACCCGTAGCTGACGCCTTTCCGTTTAAGTTAGAGACCCGAGAAAGTGAAGTCTACAAAGTTTGGAAGGTCCTATGTTCATACAATAAAATTAGGTCTGGAAAATGTATCTCCGGTAAGTGCAATGAAATTGTAAGGCATTGCCAAGGAATGCTTTTCCTCAGTGTATAAATAACGTTTTGACATTTTATCGCCGGCGTGCGTGACAAATGAAGAACCTATATGTTTTGAATCCTTGAAATTAAATATATGTTCTGGCAGTGTGTTAACTTAGTGTGCTCCTAACCCTACTTTCTCCTCAAAAGGACTTAAGTGATTGGGGTTAAACAATGTTAAAGTCAAATATCTTCTCGCTTTGAAGAATCTATTTTTGGGACGTTGCACAGTAACTGATTGTCACCAGCAAAAAAAATCCGTATGTGTGGACAGAATTCATTGTCCAAATTCATTGCGAGAAATGACGTAGAGTGAAGATGAACATTGGAACTTTCGCTCAGAGAACATCTTGTGAATAGCTGGGAGAATATACACTGGGAATGCATTTTATTGGTCAGATAAACTATAATTATGTAATCCCTGAAGTAGTTCGCTAGAAAATATATGCTTATATTAATTAGTTTACCGATAACCACACTTCGACACAAGACTGATAACAGGTGAAACTTATTTCTCTTGTGACTGGTACTGTTGCAACTCATCTCAACAGATGAAATACCATTTTGCAATTCCATCGGTGAATATAAACTGCGCCAAACTTTATGACCATGCAAATGGACTTTTCTGGAACACGAAACCTCGTGAACTATTTTTGAATGGTGCGTATAGATCCTGGATATTTCTAAGACTATTTGAAGAGGGTAGATACTGCTAAGACTGTCCCCGTCAGCATAATCTTGTACTTATAATATATGCAGCTAACCGAAACAGCCTAAAGTTTTGCCTATATTGTGTTAATTGTTCAGTTTTTAATTTATCTGGATTGAAAATTACGAAATTACACTAAATATCTGGTGTGTTAAGTTTTGTATCGCATGAATACAGAACACGACAGTCGGGTAATCCCCTACATGTATCTACAACTGTACGTTGTTCTGGCGCAATCCTGGAAACGATAATGTTAATCAAGCATAGGTATACTGTCTAAAAATTCAGAGAGTAATTATCTATCCATTAGTAGATCACACGTTGACAAGTCTTTGACGAGACAATGATCCCTGCTGCCACAAACATAATATTTTAATTCAAATGTTGTTGTTTTTTAATAACGAATATATATTTTACAGCACGCAACTTTACATGTTCGTTCAACGGAATTCAAATATTAGTCCAGCATCCAAAGCGTGGACCTTGCGCTGGAGGTTCCACAGTAAGGTTTTAGTGATTTAGCATCTACGAGCCATGCAGATAATAACACCGAATGGTGCCCACCTCGCACATTTGAAACATTTTTTCCATGGCAACCATAGTACAAAAGAACTGAAATGGGAACCATTTGAATCCATATCTGGATAATTTTCATTATCCTTCAACGTAGGGCGATCAAACTTAACACACTGTATCTCTGGGTCAAGCTATACATGGCAATGTGATTATATCAAGATTGTCGCTATGGAGACCGCACTGTGGTGGCCTAATGGTAGAGCGTCGGTCACGTAAGGTACTGGGTTCGATCCCAGGCCGGGTCATACCAAAGAC
This sequence comes from Hanleya hanleyi, assembly GCA_036873755.1. Classification (NCBI taxonomy): domain Eukaryota; kingdom Metazoa; phylum Mollusca; class Polyplacophora; order Lepidopleurida; family Hanleyidae; genus Hanleya; species Hanleya hanleyi. Next base: position 59,722 of record JAVTVY010020184.1, read on the forward strand.
TTGAAAAATGGAACTTGTTGCTTCCTCGCTCACGCTCAGCATTAAGAGGATAGAACAAGGACTGGTTCGCTCGGTGTCAGTATAATGTGACTGAGTGGGGTGTCATGTCTGCCTACGGCATGATATTTCGGTAGGACAGCTCTATGAAATGGCAGCATTAGATCTGCTCTGTTACAAGTAGGTAATTCACAAGTAGGCATTCACATAAAGAAATATGCCCTCATCACTGTACGGTACAGCAACAAAAACAACAACAACAAAAATAACAACATTGCATATTTTCAAAATTTAATTTTACCAAGATGCCATCGAATCAAAGGTAATTGTCTAACATCCGAGCACTTGGCACGGAAGATCTGTGAGGCTCACGATGAAGGGTTTCTCGTACCGTGATTCTTTCTTGTAATTGGGAATATCAAATATAAGTATTGGGCATATAAAAAGTACGATTATTCCTAACTATAGAAGGAAGAAACTTCAGCAAGAAATTAATCTTATAATTCAAATATATTAATTTTGATATCGTTACTATATAGTCAATCAAATCTATTACAAAAAAAAATAAGTGGGTGATTTACCGTTTTTATTGTTTTTTTATCGTTTAAACTGCAGATGGTCCGATAACCATGTATGTAATATATTTGATGATTAGTGTCATATATATACCAGGATGAATTCAAATATGATACATGTTGAAGATGTCACTACAAATTGTAATAAATATCATTAGCTTCTGAGCGCTGTCACCAGAAATCTATGAAGAAACACACACTGTTTGATTACATTCCTACACATTCTATAATATCACCTCTGGAATAAAGGCTATTTAGAAATGGAAATTAGAAAAGGTGTTTTAAAAATGTCTCATTTTCCACATGGATTGTCACTATCAAGGCACCGTCAAGAGCGCAACAGCTTTCTCTTTCATTTTCTCTGCGGGTCTAGCCGTTATACATAATGGGGCTTGTGCGTCCTAGTGTCACATATCCCATTGTGGCCAATCATTCACTTTTGTGGCACGTAGCTAAAATTCCTTATATTCATTGTATGGCACGCCTGCGTGTCACGTTATACATTTTTTAACTCGGTTGTAAGAAAATGAATGTTCTTTGGTAGTCAGAGTTGGTTACGTGCTGTAAACAATCGCCAACGCCTGCAGCTGAACGGCGTGTAAAATTGAGGCTTACGACGAGTGCTTCAGCACATTCTTTTGAATTAGATCTGATTCAAACTCGTTGAAATACTGTGTAAACCTAAACCCATTTCAATCACCAATTGTAGTTCGGAGAAACCTGATCGATTATGGAATTTGAGATTTTAGATGCACAATAAAAGAAAATGTCGAAGAAATATATAGAGGATATCAACTGTTTCTTGACGAATACCATAAATATTTCATCGCGTGGGGTGAGGATATTGGCATTTTCACGAATGGCGAAGCGCACATGCTACGGTACATCTGCAAGCGAATTTCTTTCAGTCGGGTATCTTGTAATTTAGTATCGATTACATCCAGCAAATCTCATGAATTTTATTAGCTTTTTCCTTCAAATAAACGATTTTCATGCCGACCCGTCAGTCAACTCATGAACCGGTCGCATAGTAACATACAAATTCCTTCCCAAATATTTAGCTTGTTTTGCTTTGGCGCATAAACCTTGTGGTCGTGAAAAAAAATGGTATTTTGCCCATTTTTTCTTCTAGATTTTCCTCCATCTTAGCGTATAAATTTTAGCGTCTTTTTTTTTTTGTCATGCCAAAATTATTTTCCAATTTATTTGCGCAGGCTATATGTAGAAAATTGTATAAATGAAAATTCGAAAACCCTGTCCAAAAACTTGCATTTGCATTTTTGGGAATTGCATATTCCTGGAAACGTCACGAGAACGGCAATCTTGAATATTTATTACATTTACAAGTAAAGCGTCACTCAGAGATATAGTTTGACAAGTTTTTTAACGAATATATCTAGGTATTTATGAAATTATGTCCATTCTTATAATAGCAGTTATTTTGTCCTGTGGTTACCATGTTGCCATAGTTGCCATATGGTTGCTTATGAGTGTCAGGTAGGCACCCTTCAATGTCCATGTGTACATGATAGGTAGATATAAAATCTGTCAAAAACCATTGTGGGTCCTTCACTGCAAGGCCTGTATGGTAGTGTTCCTTTAATGACCCGACCGGTAGAGAGAGAAAATCAGTTTTACTATACGGAATGTTTCTTAACCCTATCTGGCCTGGATTAAGAATACTGATCAGCGATACGGATTTGATATTTTTGGAACATCATGATGTCTTGCCGGCATCATTGAAAACTGTTGATCGCTTCTCTCTTGCAGGAAACAAGCCTATGTTTTTGTATACTATGATTGTCTTTTTGAATTTGGTGCTAATACTGTTATATGGAAAATGGAATAGGTCTTTGGATTATGGACGCGGATATTCTCTAATGGACGACGGCTGGATTATGAATGACGAACTAGACGCTTGTAATTTGGGGGGGAGGGCGAAATGGCCCCCATAATTATTTTTCTTATCCCTTGAGCTAGGGAGCTGAAACTTACCACCCTATACCTTGGGTCAAGCTCTACCAGAAAATATAAAAAAATCCAAGATGGCCGCTTTGATGACGTCACAGTGACGTCATTTTCAAAAGCTGCATTTTTGGGTCGATTTTTCGGTCCGATTTTCCAAATTTTTTATTTATGCAATTTCTCCGCAAAAACTGCATGATAAATTAGTAAATATTAATGTGATGTGAAATAAAATAGTTTTTGCCCACTTTTCATCGCGGAAAAGCAGATATTTTGAAGAAATGTTACGAAAACATCACTTTTCTGGTACCCCACGTGGCCGCCATCTTGAATTTTCCCATGATCCTCTGCTCAGGGGGTTATGCAAATGGGCTCAAAATGACCCCAATATGATAAACTATAAAGTCCCGGAGTTTCAGCACTTCATTTTTCGTCGTTCCGGAGATAGCGCAGAAAGTTTGGTAGGTAGGGTTAATTAACACAGGTAGCAAAAGAAGGAAGTTTGCTAACCAATGATCCACGTCTTATAACAGCAACAATATGACATGGAATGTATGGGTGGCTGGGTGGGTACGGGTTCCTGTTGCTTCAATGCATTTTGCTGAGAAGCAACAGGAACTTGATAATGTGATGTCCAACACTATAATATCACTTGTCTTTATTGCACCATGTAAGCGTTCTTTCTGTGTCTTGTGTGCTGGCCTCGGAGTTTTATAGGGTGGTTGGAGGATGTCTGGTTCCATGCTGCTTCAACGATTTCTTCTTTGAAGTAGCAGGAACGCAACTTGCCAACTGGTGCTTACATGTAGTTGGTTCGTCGCGATATGACTGAAATAATGTTGAAAACGACGTTAAATCCTATTCATTCAATCACTAATAAGCGGTACCATAGAATTCGATGTTTCCGGATCGATCTGTGCATTGTCTTCATCTTTGGTCGTAAAATCAGTTGATTGAGTTCGAAAACAAATTTATTCTTGCAAAATGTTGGTCGTTTTACGAAGATTTGAGGCACTATAATTTCCACTGAAGTTACCGAAATCCTTTTAGCTGTCAAATGTTGGAGCGCGAATCCATAGCAACGGTACGTCACAGGGCGCGACCAGTAGACAACTGTGCTCGAGATTGTGTGCTGCAGCCTCGAGATCTTGTGATATCGCCTCTAGGCAGATGGCTATTGCCGAGCATGTAACGTTTCTTTTGTTATACATTTCATATCGAGTATTAAAGAATATCATGGGCACTGAGTTACAACCAATCAGCATGAACAATTCTGGTTTGAGAAAATAGTAATCCGTTATATGTGATGATTTGTCCGTAATTCACGCTAACGATTTCAGGCACACATGTCGTAGTTTAGCTGCTGCAATATGCTTGGACTAATTATATTCTTCAGTGTCCTACACTGCATTCACAAGAGTGGCCCTGAGTGAAGGGAAGCAATTTCAGTTGGATAGCTTACAAACCTTCAACGATAAAAGGGAACCCGTTATGTCTGTTTATCTTTATACCTGTTGCAAAAACTGAGAAAAAAAGCGTTGGACCATAACTAATGTTCCATATTTAACGTCATTAAATCTGACATACATTAGGCAGGCCCACACGGAATTCCCCACAGCTATTATTTCAAATTATGACTTTATTCGTCATGTTCCTTGATATGTAGAGAACGCTGTTAGCATTAATTTTGGAGATTCGGTTCCACCTCGGTGTCCGCGACTACCTATTGGAATTAGAAAATATTACTGGTAGCTTTCGAGTACCACGCTCTAGTTACCAGGTAATTTAGAAGAGGCCAGTCAGCGAAGACCACTTCATTCCCTGTTTACCTCGGAACGTACTTGACGGACGTCTGCCGGGCGAATGGCTAATTTGATAGATTGAATACTACATGGACAGTCCTCAACATTCGTTACGGTCCAGTAACATTTTCAGTGAAGGGCTTTTCTGGTGTTATTTCGTTAGTGGAAAGGCTATACCGCGGATAAGTTGGTTCCTTCCTTTCTGTCGCATTGGAGAATTGTTACAAATTTGAGCACCTTGATGAATAACGATCATTGCCCGGGTAGCCCAATGGACGTGTTTCATTGCAGCTGTCTGAGATTACACTTTATCTAGGCGTGTCTGCTTTGGGGTTCATCTACAATGTTTTCCCTTGTTCTCTGCTCATATGGATCCTTCATTTTCTATATTTGGCAATTCTTCGGGTTCTAATTTTCCATGAGTATACATCCCTTGTTCAGACGTATCATTGTTAGAATTTTGCTTGATCGTCGCTATATAGCTGAAATATTGCTGAACGCGACATTAAACCTTAATTCTCTCTCTCTCTCTCATTGTTGGATTTGTTAATATAAATACACTTAACTGATGAAAATATATGATCATACCGTACAAGGGGTCTAATTCCAATGTTCTCTTGGCACAAATGCGCAGTTACTATTGAAGAGTGACATATACTTAGATAAGCGTACTCTAAATAGTAACCTGATAATCGAGTTGATCAAAGAATATTACTCAGTAAGGACTTGACGACAGGAGTATCATAATTTTCTTTTTCGCTGGGAAGAAACCAGCTCGAGTGTTTATATTTCATTTTATGTCCAAATTTCATAGAAAATTGGTTATACTGGTATCTGCAGAATGTCAGATTTGATGGTTAAATTTTAATAATGCAGTTAGAATTTGTTAAAACTTCCATTTGTTAGAAGAAAATCATTGTTTTCCCTATTCCTCATAATGTTAAATGGCATGCGTTCATTAAAAGAAACCTACTTTACTGAAGATCAATAATTCCGGACATTGTTCCCAGTCACACTAGGTCGGAGATCCATTAGACTGTATGAAAATAAGGTGTCAACCAGTACCATTTTCACTGAAACAATGCCGATCTGAGTGCCAGATTTTACTGCTTCCGCGATTAAGACAATACAAGAGTTCCAATGGCCATAAATATTGCAGAGGAATAAGTGAAATTTACAGACGATATTTTGTACACTTTCAGCTTTTCAGCTACCAGTTCTTCATTTAATATCTAGAATATCAACCAACCCGCTTTGCTAGTCTGCCCCATATCCGAACATTGCCCGACAGGCTGAATCGATGCTTTAGTTCCTTTTGCATAAATGCAATTCCACCTTCGAACACAAATATTTTATTATAATTATATAAATGCAACAATTGTTCCCGGACGATATACCTGACGCATATAACTAAATTTTGTGCTGTATACATGTAGGTTCCCCTCTCTTTAACAAACGCAGATAAACTCTCAAATCAAACTAATCAAAATCGAAATTGTAATAATTCAGTTTGACAAGGTTCCTAGATTTGATAGATCTCCACGCGTTGTCGGGCCTTGACTGTTCCGACAAGACACGTGCCATCTGATACAGGAATACTAGTTTATTAAGAGAGCTCATCGTCGTGTTGTTTTCCATCGACTCCGAAACCTGTTAAATTTAACTTTGAACTAATGAACCTTGGAGTGAATTAAACGTTCTACCAAGGATTTTGATATTGAGAGGTTCATGGAAATGGCACAACGAGTATATTCTTAAAAACTTTGCAATCGTTTATGCCTATCATACTAAAGTCAGATTATAAGGGTAGATATCAAATACACAGGTTGCAAGTTGGGAACACGATTTTAATTATTTTTCATAACTGTTATACGAAATACATGTAGATCTTTCGGTAACTGACGTGGAAATTCTTTTGTGGACGACGGCTGAATATTGAATGACTGTTCTGACGCTTGCTATTCAAATTAACTGAATAACAAACTACCGCTATACTTTCCGATGGTCCTCAGTTTCTAACGACATGTGTCGATCTGATTGAGGATTCAAGATTCCACGTGTTGAGGTTGAAATAAAATCACATGAACGACAAAGCTTTTTGTCTAGCGCAAAAAATGGAAACGTTGTGACATAGTATATGAGAGTATTTTGTTAATTACAATTTACATGAATTGATCGCGGAGTCGTTGGTGTTGTTTTCTCTTTAAAATCCTAATAATGTTTAGCGAAATATTGCAACTAGCTAGTGGCCACATTATTAATTAAACCCCTACATGTGCGCTAATCACATTAAGTGGTAGACGAATGAAATGGATATCGATTTTTTCTTACCCACCGGGCTATGAAATCAGTATGGCAATGTAGCGCAATAAATAAGTATCTAAACCATTCATTAATCTAACTGGGTTGGCAAAGGGTTCAAGAAATCGCAGTGATATGTTGATAACTTTAATAATCGAGATAATAGATTCCTCGTCATTTGATACAAGCAACTACCAATTAATAAATTGACGGTATACGGTATCGAATGAAGTATTGTAGATGTCAATAGGTTGACCACCCAACTGAACGATACAGCCTTTTGTACCCTGTTCAAGTTCTGCAAATATCACGTTTAAACATTTCTCTGGATAATCGGAATAATGTTATCAGACGATTTATTATTTCCATTCTGTGCGGCGGTTTCCTTCCTCTGTTTCAGTCTGTAATTAATCCATTAAGGCAACAGACCGCTAAGTAAAGGAAACCGTATAATATATCAACATTATACTCCAAGTCCATTAACAGCCTGAAGGAGACGGGGAATAAGAAGCAGCAACTGCTGACGTACATATGACCCCAAAACGCAAACATTTTATGTCTAGTTTGATTCTATTTACATAATCATATTAGCGCCGTGATTAAATTCATAGTTTTGGATACAATGGATCTCCTTGGGTGTCCACGTTTCCTGGTTGATTTGAGGGATTTGAACCCATATTTGTCCCTATGGCTTGAATATTCAACGAAATGGGAGCTGCTATCATATTAAGTTTGCATGCTGAGTGCTATATTTCCTGCTTTGTCCCACACCTGTCACAGGTTGCTCGCTAAGAATTTCAGCTGGCTCGATTTGATCAAAGTTTAGATACCGCATCGCCAAACTGCTTTTGGTATAATCAAGGACAGCCTATTTACTACAAATTTCAATACTTTCCTGAACTTTTTCAGACCCCGTTTGGGTGTTCCTTTCATCGCATCATTAGTACACTATGATCCATATCAATGATAAAACTACCAGTTGCGGTAAACTAGACCGGTGTACTTGATCTATTGTCAGATCCGAAATTTTACCCCATCACTAAAATTAGGAAACATCTTCAATTTGGCAAAAACGATTTTTTTTACACATATTGGTGTGGCGGTGCTATGCCCCAATTTAACAATAACGAGCACCTATTCTTATTCTAAATATTAGGTGCGGTAATACTCATGCGATACGCAATGTAACCCTTATTGTACCGTTGCGAAACATCTTCCGCTTGTGTACTCAGAGCCAGATACAGTGAATCAGTAATGGAGGGTGATGCCTGTAAACCTTGAATTAGTAGACTAAGGGCCTTAACATTCGGGGTATTAACTATTGAATACATTCCTATACCCTGACAAGTTTCGATGCTGACCGGACTATCCAAACCAAAGACTTGGCGACACAAAGTTTTATGAGGCAGATTTTTGAAAAAATTGGAGACAAAAATCTAACAACAAAAAAACAGTTTATATGTAAGTAAAAATCCGACAATGAAACTCGGAAAATAGTACTGTATACCACCACACTCTCTACACAGGATTGAAGAATTGGATAGGAAAATAATGCAACCCGATTTTCAACTTCTGTCTGGAAACGCAATTATAATTTGGTCCACAGGGGGCGTCACTCATAGGCAATCCTAACCGAGATCTTGAGACAAGATCCCCCAACATTGTACAGTTTTACCAAAAAGTTAACTTGGCCCATAGGTGGTATCACCTATAAGCAAATCGGCATGAAAAATAACCCGAAGCCAGATCTTCAGGCAAGGTACCCATATACCAAATTTGGACAGAATCCATTTAAGTTTCTAAAAGTTATTATCTGGAAACGCTATTTAAAATTGGTGGTGCCACCTATAGGCGGATAGGCATGATATACAATGCCAAGCGAGATATTGAGGCGAGGTACCCACATACCAAATTTGGAAATAATCAGTCCAGGTTTTCAAACGTCATTGTCTGGAAACACTATTTTAACTAAGCCTCCATGTGGCGCCAGCTATACACGAATTGGTACGAAAACCCGTCTCAAGCCAGATCTTGAGTTAAGGTACCCACATACCCAATCTGAAAAGAATCCTTCATGTTTTGAAAAGTATTTGTCTGGAAATGCAATTTTAACTTGGCCCCAGGTGGCGGATCACCACAAAAAACCATCCCAAGCAAGATCTAGAGGCAAAGGACCCACTTATCAAATTCGAAAAAAATTGTTGTCCGGATATGTTTTAACTTTGCTTCCAAGATCGGCTGAAAAAATAATCACATTATCTTGTTACCTGTAGATCCTGGAGATATTACAGAGATATTCTTGAATTAATATATCTGTGTCAGTGGTTTTGAAATGTGCAAGGCCGTTGTCTGTAAAATTCAGTTGGGAGAACTGTATATACATGTACATGTATAAATCACCATACTGTACATGACCGGATGACATGGCTGTAAACCAGGCAATGAGTGTACGTTAAAACCCTTTCTAGGCTGGTGGGGGGGGCATTATGTCCCCCCTCCCAAACTTTCTCCCCTGTCTCCCCAACGAATCACAAAAGAAAGCTGACCCTCGGCGACTTCTTAGTTTATCATATCGGGGCCACTTTGATCCTATTTGCATAATCTCCCGATTAAAGGATCATGGGTAAATTCAAGATGGCGGTCATGTGGGGTACCAGAAAAGTGATGTTTTCGTCACTTTTCTTCAAAATTCCTGCTTTTCTTCGAGGAAAACTGGGCAAAACCTATTTTATTTCACATCAGACTATTATTTACTAATGTATCGTGCAGCTTTTGCAAAGAAAACATACAAATAAAATATTTGAAAAATCTGACCGCAAAATCGGCCAAAAAATGCCTGTGTTGAAGTTAACGTCACTGTGACGTCATCAAAGCGGCAATCTTGGATATTTTTACATTTTCTGGTAGAGCTTAACCCAAGGGTATAGTGTGATGAGTTTCAGCTCCCTGACTCAAGGACTGAGAAAAATATTCCGGGAGGAGGGGGCGGAATGGCCCCTCCAGGCCTGGACAGGTCCCCAAAAACCCAGGCCAGATTGGGTTAATTGGAAATGGCTAAAAGAAATTGCAGAAAAATACAAAACAAAAAAAATACAATACAAAAACAGAAAAAAAATATTCAGTTTCAGACAGAGCTGCAAAGCAATAGTTGTCTTCCCCTAGACAGGAGCAATATGCACAACAAATTTGAAGTTGATTGCCGAAGACATTCGAAAGTTATCCGACGGAAAAGACTGAGCAAAAGGAAAACTTGCATGTATAAGGAAAGTATAGATAAAAACCCAGTCCCCAGTTTCGGATAGAACTGAACCACAATGTATGCACCACATTTGATCGACAAAGGCATTCTAAAGTTATCCGACGGAAAAGTGAAATGCGAAAAAGAAGAAGCGAAATAAGAAAGAAGAAACTGAGAAGCACATAGGGATGCCTAATAAATCTCAAATGGAACGAAATTATTTTACCTAAAACATATTCCGAACGTTTCCATCCATTGCTGAACATATATGTACAATATCGTAAATGTATTGGAAAAATTTGTTTTGATACATCGAGATCGAATATATCGTCGAAAAAGCAATTAAATTACCTTTTTTCCATATGGAATATGGGTTAGGTGTGTTCCTTGTCATACCATGATAAACCCCTGTAATATGATGCACAATTTCATCAGCGTAATGGAGAAATCGATAATTGACAATTATTCTTTTTAAATTTTGAACTTTTTTTTAAATTTGAGTGGTGTGGTAACATTTTACGTCATTTGTCCGACACTAGACGCGATATCAAACTGTAGCATAATAAATGGCACCGAATTTGATTTAGTTCTTCGGATGAAAAAGAAAAAAAGAAATGTTGATCATATTTCTGACAGTGATCGGCATGTGACTCGGGAAATCGCTTCATTTTCCTACAAGCATACCACACCATCTACATCTAATATAATACATATAATAGAAAAGTTGAGAACATTTTTGTAAAAATAAGACATTTTAAAATGAGATGGTGCTTGTGAGAGATAATATTGAGCCATTTTTTTACATTCGACGCAGAACCTCAACCTGCAAACAATAGATTAAATAACCACAATGAGCTCACAGATATAATAAGTAGCCATCATCATGTATTTCCGAGAAGTGTGCACTCGATTCGCATAAGTTCTATGTATTTCGCATAGCTTGGTGGCTTTTGTGTTCGATTGCGAATCAAGGCTCAACAAAACAGGCAATCTTTTAAAAATGCACATATTGTTCGACACATATTCCTACGAAGTAGGCTACCATTTGCAAATTGTCCGGTAATGAGTCAGTCAGTCAGTCAGTCAGTCCATCCGAATTCTTTCGTCGGCAAAATAAGGAGAACCGTTGACATTATAACCTTGATTTTTGGCATGAACGTGCATTAGGGCATTGTTACCAGCAAGTTCTGAGCCTACCGAATTCTGATCAAAATTTGATTTATAATTATTTTTTTATAATTTATTGGTGGCTCAGCGAGTGCACTGTCATGTCCATCAGGAACCCTTGGCTGTATGTTTCATTGTGATTTTTGAAAGTTCCCAGATACGGCATATCACGTTGGACACACCGGTTCTCGTAAAATCACCGAAGTTAAGCGACTTTGAATCCGGTCAATACTTGGATGGGTGACCTCGTGCCGTACTGCTGGGCTGATAAGTGTCCAGGGTAATAGGAACTGAGGGCGATAATATTTGCTACGCTAATGACTCACCAGCGGTGACATCTGGGACAGTTAATAGTATCCACTGTCAATTAGAGATTGCTATATAAATTCTCTCACGGTAGCACATAGGGCCCCCAAGTCATCTCTCGAGTACGCACTTAAATCATATCAAACCCTACTTCGTAGGTCCTGTGACGTTAGTCACACTGCCATGTTCACATAATAATTGCAATTTTCTTAAATAATCAAATAGCCAGCTTGTGGGGCTGTAAATCTTGTATCAACCAGGCAATGACGTTTTAAGTCATTTGGTGACCTTGGTTGCATAAACTCAACATGCAGACGCAGACAGATAAGCATGTAAATAACCACAATGAGCACACACACGATTGTTAAAGTCTAGAAGATAGCTATCGTCATTTCATTCAAAGAATGCGCGCTCGATTCGCATTAAATATTCATAGATTAATGATATGATTTAAAGCATGGTGCCGGTCGATTGTGGATCCGGGTTCAACAAAATAGACAATACTTCGGGCATTCGTGTATTGTTCAGAATAGTGTCACAGAATAAATCTAATTCGCCAGTTTAGAAAATGTTGAGAAATGTTGTGCAAAATAAAGAGCCTAGGGATTTTTACTGATGTTGACACTAGAGATGTGACACTTTTATATAGAGAGCTTTGTCTTCAACTTTTCTACTGTAAATATTAAAGATCTGGGAGTCAAATAGCTGTCACTGCCCAGTTCAGTACACGAGGCCCGTTCACGGAAAATTTGGATTGATTCAGGTATATTAAAAAAACACAAGGCTAGCCGACTTCTATATTCAAAGAGATTGTATTAAATATTTATAGGAACGAACTGTTAGTCAATTTAATTTGGTTAAATATTTTACATTTGGAGCCATAAAGTTGAAATATTCGAGTTTGATGGGAGTAATTTTAGGTGATAATAACTTTGGGTCATTGCTCAAAATGTTATAAAACTTGATATACTCATTCTGGACATTTCAAACATCTCTCAGATTTTCTAATTTCGTCTCACAACGTATTTTATTGACTTTCAAATTTGCGTACTTGGAATAATTACACAGCGGTCATTGTAATTTTTACATTCATATATTCAAACTGAGTGAAACAATTGGAGATACGACTTAAAGTTGGTATGTGTAGATCAATTTTCAAAGTGTCAAAAATGCATAAAGCTCATTTCCATTGATGTACGCACTTATGCCATTCAAAGTGGCAATCTCTCTCCATATTTTGCCATATATCGTGGATGTAAACGAGGAGATCCCATGGCAGTGTACTTGGCAGCAGGATAAAAATAATAAAATTAGCAATGGCATAAAGATTGCAGAAACAGAATTCAACATTACTCAATACTCAGCTAATCCTTGATGGTTCAAAACATTCATTGAGTTAGGCAATAATCTGTCTCGCCATATTTCATAGTTACTCGGGTCTCAAAATTAATGTTCAAAGAACAAAGGCAGTATGCATAGGCTAAATAGCTGGTTCAGGTAAAAAAAATATTGTCGAATGTTTTTTAAAAATGAACAGATAATACTAAGCCAGGCATTTGTCTATCTTTTTTCCTACGAAGTAGGCTACAGATCGCAAATTGTCCGGTAATGAGTGGGTCAGTCAGTCAGTCCATCCGAATCCTTTCGTCGGCAAAATAAGGAGAACCGTTGACATTAGAACCTTGATTTTTGACATGAACGTGCATTAGGGCATTGTTACCAGCAAGTTCTGAGCTGACCGAATTCTGATGAAAATTTGATTTATAATTATCTTTTTTATTATTTATTGATGGCTCAGCGAGTGCACTGTCATGCCCATCGGGAACCCTTGGCTGTATGTTTCACTGTATATATAACACAGTACAAAACCTGGTGGGATATGCCATCCGTAATTGTTTTGAGAGCTAGAGGTCACAGCAGTGTAGCTGGGTCACCCCCAATAGGCCTATAAACAGATCAGAACTAACAGTCTGATACGCTTGGTATTCGAGAATGCAGTTAATATTGACATAGTGTAATAATTAAATTATTCTTAGAGGTCAGAGCAGGGGAGACAAAAATAAACAGATCTGTCTGTGAGTTAAGATAACAACGTGATGTAGAGATGCTATTTATTCGTCTTTGTACCGGTCATGCTCAGGAGAATGACATTTTGTACCGGTCATGCTCAGGAGAATGACATAGAATCATTATTATCTTGTGCCCAGGTCTTGGTCTTGAGTTGAATTACCATAAACTACATAAATGCTACCTTTCTACTATAGGACTATATATAAGGATTTGTTGTATTGTTGGGAAAATAATGCGATTCAAAAAGTTGTGTTGGTCCTGGACTAGGGCACTGAAAACCATTAAAGAGATGTAAATGTATTTTCACACGTAAAGCCTGAAATCTACTGAACTTTTTATTATTCAATCTGTTACCTTTAGTTAAAAATTGTAAAATTAAATCGGCGATCGTTATTTATTTTTGGAATGAAGGCGCATTAGGAGACTGTTACCAACAAGTTCTGAGCTGACCTACTTTTGATGAAAATTTCTGGTGATTTTGACTTGGGCAGTGCCCATCTTAATATAGGCAGGATTTCAACTGGGGGTGGGGATTTCCAAGAGGTCAGTTCGCGTCGGAGTCCTAATGCCTACCCTACTTCGTAGGTCCTGTGACTGGTTGGCATGATGATAACGGAGAATCTGATCACTAAGATATAATGAGATCAAATCGATATCAGTTCCTAGACGAGTAGTATATTTAGGCATATAAAAAACATGGACATTCATACATTCTTCTCATCTCACACGTACACACGCACACACAAACACACACACGCATTGATACAAATGTCACTAATTTACTTCAAATAAACATACATATGTTATGCATACAAATGTTGATAAAACATTGAACTAATCAGGAAAAAGTGACAAAATCAATGAGATTAGATCAGATCTCCCCAATAATAAATATGGGTCATTCGAAAATATTATATTCAGTACACTTATCAACAGTATCGTGCTCTGAAACTAATTCAATAAAACTTGTGCCAATAACATCGAACTAACCGTGCGTTTATCTGAAACGTATTCATTTGGGAGATTCGATTTCACAAGTCGGGTGAGGAAATGGACGTCTGCTTTCACACGAGTAACAAACGAATTAAACAAATAAATTACAAGGCGGAATTTCTTTCTAAAGTTTAACTGTTGTTTCCATCGTGAAATTGATTAACAAAGCTACACAAATAGACAAATATCCACTTATATTCCACACAGCCTCTCTCACCTGAAAGAATCACTCCCGATTTGAAAGACCACAAAAACACGTCCACTGATGTTTGCACCATTCCATCTGTGACGGGAGCATGCGTCAATGCCAGTTGACGAGTTTTCTACAAAGGGAGAGGACGGTTGTCCAAGTTTACCATATTTTTTTCAACCTTTCATTATAATCTTTGTTGGTAATCAATTTGAGTAGTGCAATACAATAGAAATAATGTTGTTATAGGCGTGCTCAATGGTTCTTTTAAGCACGGTTAGTGTGGGGAAAGTTTATAAATTATAGGGCACGAGCTTCGCCTATGCCCTAAAATATAAGCTTTCCCACACTAACCGCGCGTAAAATAACCATTGAACATGCCTTTGAAAACATTATTTCTTTTCACATACGCATACCCTTAATATTTAACATAGACTTTGTGTATGCTACCGGCGGAAAATTTAACAGGCGAAAAGTAATAGCATGGAACAGTAATACAAGCTACTGACCTTCCAGGGACCTATCACTCCGTGACACTGTTTAACCAGGATCCAAAAAAAATAGATTGGCAGATTTCGTACAGGCGATCTTGATGTGCCACTTGAGTGTTGCTCATATAAATGCCAGCGCAGAAATAAACAGACTAGTCGCGTTACATGTAGAGCTGTTTCGCATTGGTGGATTGCCCACCCGGTGCCAGAAAATACCCGGATGAAAACAAAAACAACAGAGAAACTTATGTATGTCCTTGGTAAACAACACATCTAAAGGAATACCTCTGTAAATGACCACGGTGGAAAACAGAGAACATAAAAACAAACACTTTTAATTCGTTATAATTAAACAGCAAATATAACATTGGGATCTCCATATCTACATGTCATTATCACTGAATACTTCTGTGAATAGAGTATTGAATGCTACAAATGTACTTAAACTGGTTCGTCTGATTTTTCACAGTGTTCAGTATTTCGAGATACTGGCACTCACCGGAGATACTACTTTATACAACATACATTTTGATAGTCCTTCATGTACTCAACAGTTCCTATCCTGTATTAACTTACTCCGTTGGGATATTCAGTCTCAAATACTTTAAACAGTTGATTTTGCGGCACTCATTGACAGCTGGAACCGTTTCCAATCGATTGGAAGCAGAGTTTATCACTATGTATGAATGCTAGTTCCAAGACAAGGCAGTATTCTTAAGTTCGATCATTTGCAGTGAAATATTTTATAAACGTAATTTCTCGGCCACTGAAACTCTGAATTGTAAAAAATCCAACTCAAAGTCATTGAGACCACTAACATCAGTTCAAAGCAATTCCTACTGGAGATTTAGGTTCATAAAATATTTTACGAAGTTAATTGAATACACAATTGATACACTGACTATCTTCCAACATTATACAACTAAAATGTATCATCGTGACAGTTGCTCACGTACATTTAAAAAGTATAAAAGATCGACCAAGCGAATTGTTGCCAAACTGTGCTCGTTAAATGATCAATTGGCAGAGCGGTGATTACTCGCTGGTTAGAACATCCCGTATCAGAGAATTATGTTTATGAAATGTTCCCCTGTAGATGATGAAAGATGGAATACCTTAATGAGCAAGACAGTTATTCACGTACAGTTAACAAGTATATAAGATCGACCATGCCAGCAATTCCGAAGCTGTGTTCGATAACTAGTTGGAAGTGTGAGTGTCGCAAAATTATATTGATACCAAGCAGTGTTTTACGTGTTCTAATCTGATATATTTCGTCGAAAGACGCACTGGTGGACGTCGCACTGAGTGCAAGTTCAATATAGAACATTCTGGTCGTTAAGCTACAAAAGAAAGGTTTCCCATGCAAGGCGATATAGAATATCTAAATTGCAGATAAAATCGGTGCGCAGCCGTGGTTGTTTGTTCACCTTGGAACCAAAATGTATCTGCATATGAAGGAATTATTGAAAGAACGCAAGCTAGCTATTTGTGATGAAGGAAATACCAGTTCTGCCAGCAATATAAACTGAATTAGTATGTATGACAGTCACGCTCTGTTCTTTCAAATCAGGTACACGGACAAAAGTAGGAAGAAAGATAGAATGACAGAATTGCTCATTGGACTACCGCCCAGATGATGTTCGTAATTGGTCCAGACACTCAAGGTTGCAAGTATTATCGAATTCGACAGACAGAAATGAATCTGTTCCGACCACTGACGATGCCACGAACGGATTTACAGCGAGGAAAACCCTTAACTGAACACGGTACTAGACACCGATGAATGTGGGGGAGTATCTCTGCATAAAATTGATCAAATTAGTCATTTGCTGGGCAGACATCTATCAAGTACGTTCCATAGTCAACAAAGAGAACAGAGTTTACTAATTTCATCTGAATTGAAATGTAACAAGAAAATACAGTTTGTCGCAATAACTATGTTATCCGCTACACGTTATCTCCCTCGTCCACGGTTTGTTTAGATGTAAAATAATAACTGGATGTTATACTCTTCACTTTATCCTCCTCATTCATGGTTTGTGTAGATCATATATGTAAATGATCACACTTTCTGATATTGCACATCAGCTATATCACGTTCGAATCAATTATGTCAGACTTTTCGAAATAGGAAAGGAGACAAAAGCAGAATAAATATAAGCTTGAGCTGATCCTCTATAGCAGGCCTTCTTGGCTTTAATGATCGACATTATCACTTGATGCGTGTCAGGTGGCGATGCACTGGTTTTGCCTTCATAGGCCTATATAGTCAGTGAGTCAAATTGGTCAAGTAGACAATTACAAGCGTCTAGTCCGTCATTCATAATCCAGCCGTCGTCCATTAGAGAATATCCGCGTCCATAATCCAAAGACCTATTCCATTTTCCATATAACAGTATTAGCACCAGATTCAAAAAGACAATCATAGTATACAAAAACATAGGCTTGTTTCCTGCAAGAGAGAAGCGGTCAACAGTTTTCAATGATGCCGGCAAGACATCATGATGTTCCAAAAATATCAAATCCGTGTCGCTGATCAGTATTCTTAATCCATAATATTTGTTGTAAAGTCGTCATCTAAAGAATCATGTATCTCAGTCACGTTTTGATTGTGACTGTCCATATGAGTACCATGAGGATCTTGAA
>JAVTVY010020186.1:0-83825 GCA_036873755.1 Hanleya hanleyi
ATACCATCGTACAGCTGTCTTTGCGCTTCCACTATGTAGTCCTTTTATAAGAATTACGGTGGTATTGTTTTTATCAGCTCGTCCTTCTGTGCACAAGATTATATTCTTTGTGTTTGAGAAAGCGAGAAAAATGACGGCTGGTAATAGCCTTCTTCTTTAGTTTCCGTCTAGCCATATTGTCTAATGGGTACTGAATATCTCTCCGTGGCTTTGTGCCGTGTAAAGAGATCTATGCCAAGTCCCGTCATCGAATTTTGACGAAAAAAAAGGATGTTCACTTTCGTATATTCATTTTCTGACGCTGTCGTGGCGATTGGTTTCGTAAAACCCTCTAAAATATATTTAGGACTCTTCTTTAGGATATAACAAGCTGAAAATATTGTAAATAGGTTTGAAAGAAAGTAAAACGGCTATTGAGCGGCGCTTTATAGGAGATTGTTCATAACCGGGTTAGTATTTCATAATATCCCACGCCTGTCTAATTTGAACGCTCGAATAAGAACGTTCTTTTTCTGACGGGATAGTGTTCATTTTCCGACTGCCTGACGTTCGTTTGCTGGGAGAAAAAGAACGAGTACGGGTTCATTTTCTGACGCATTCTTTCAGTTTGAACGTGAAAACTTTTGACACGCTCTCGAACTCGTTGATGCGGATGTTTTTCCCATCCCACAACTACATAAGCCCACAATATTATCAATCTCGCGACCACATAAATGGGGGACTTTCGAATAGTTAGGACCGCGGTTTTTCACGAATGGGCCGTTTTCGATTACTTAGGGAACAGTGTCACGTGACCTGGCGAAAAATGCCCGTTTTCGAATTTACTTAGGGAACTTACCGTACATGTATTTACAGACATTGTCTGCAAGATATCTGGAGAACTATCGGATGGAATTTCACCAAACTTGGGTGGAAGCTTAACTGAGATAGCCCCCTCATCTGATGAGGTTTTGGCGTGTGTGTGCGAGCATTCGTTCGTGTCCATCCATCTACTTGAACATGTAGGCCTTGTCTGCAAGATATCTGGAGAACTACCGGATGGAATTTCACCAAACTTGGATGGAAGCGTCATTGCAATGGGCTAATCTGATTAGGTTTCGGTATGCATGCATGCGTGTGTCCGTTCCTACTTCTACATGTGTAGACAGGCCTTGTCTGCAAGATATTTGGAGAACTACTGGATGGAACACTTCAATTAAACTTGGATGGCGTCCTCATTTGATTAGGTTTTCTTATGCTTGCATCCGTTTCTCTATGTCTGGTGTCTGTCCATCTACTTGTGCATGGGCACTAGTAGGAATCCTTATTTGGCAGCCATGTTGAAACTACTTTGTCAGGTGATGTAATATGGTGGTGAATTCCTTTGCTGGAGTGACGTTTTGATTATGGAATTGGGGCAATCGACAGAATATTAATTTTATTTTATTATCTATTCCTTATATAGATGGAATCGCTGGAAAATAGGTCATGTATATGCTGTACCATGGTTTAAAGCCGAGAGCTGTTAAATCCGATACCATCAAAAAATCCGATACCATCAAATGCCTGTGGTCGGATGACTGACGGAAACAGGTTCACCCGAGTCCAGACAATATGACAAAATTAAGATATTCAGAAGCCTAGAAAGCTACGAAGTAACTTGCAAGATTTACCTCCACAAACATAAATTTTTTAGCTGATCGTCAAACCAAAGTTCTTTGCCTTCAAAAAGTTTCTGAACGCTTGGACATTAGCACAATGTAAATTCTGTATATTTGGTGTTCACTGCCGTGGGGTTGCATATCTCGTATTAAATACAGCTGGAGAACATAATAAGGAACATATTGCGGTTTCCATATGGCACCTTCTGAAGAAACATAATTAAATCAGAAACAAGACATTTTCCCCAAGTTCAATTCAGCTTTATTCTGCATGAAGTAATATACACAGATGTGTGTCCCCAAGTTCAATTCAGCTTTATTCTGCATGAAGTAATATACACAGACGTGTGTAATCATGCCACTTTCATATATAGCAGTGACTATACATGTTACAGTGGGAAAATAGATTTGAGTATCTTTAGTGATGATTCATTTCTCACAATCTCCACTTGATAATGTTATATACAGAAACAGTTTCTTCAACCAGCGAAAAAAGATCCAACATTCTAACAGGACTGTCGCATAAACTCTTACAGACATTGCTAGTTGACGTAGGATTCAGAATTAGTTCTTTAAATGTTTTGGGTCTATTCAAGTACACATGTGCAAAATCTTCAAGACAACCTCTTGCAAACATTGCTACTTAAAGTAGGATTCAGAACTAGTTTTTCTAATGTTTCGGGTCTATTCAAGTACACGTATGCAAAAGCTTTACTTGTAAGCTACATGCACACAAAGCTGTGCATTTCTTTTAACCTCTAGTCCTTTCACAGCATCCTTGCGTATTGAAAATTGTAGTGGGTCAAACCCAATGCAACTTTTTTTTGAAGAAAAGATTTGCAAATTAAAAATGTTCAAACTATAGACAGGATGTAATTTCCAATTCAAAGAAGAAATATTGCCATCACCATGGAGACTGACCTTAACTTTTGCCCCATATCCTCCGTGACTCTTGCATAAACCTGAACAATGGGTTCATACTTCATGTAAGGATCACGAGACAATGCATAATGCTACCAGACAATAGATTCTCACACAAAGTATCTACGTACCAACAATAGATCCTTGCATGAAGTATCTACCCTTTCAATACAATGAAAACACCTACACCAATTGTAGAAACTGAATGCTTCTACTCTTAAATATTGACAAATATGACTAATGTGCAAATGGTTATAAGCGAATATGTTCATAAATGTAACCAATTTACATTTAATAATGTTACATGCATTCCAAACTGACCAGAAAACATACTGTTTGATGAATTTTATGCAAGCTTTTTGGATACAAATCACACTCTGGAAAAATTATGTCCAAAGCATGCACCTCAGCAGGACATCAACCAGGTTATGACACTTTATCATATACATAAATACCACATTCTCATATTAGAAGAGGTGAACCTCCTCCTGTCCGTGATACAACCTCTGATTGGTAGATTTCAAATTGAAAATCAGCCATGAAGGCAAGTTAGTCCTCATCGTAAAACAAAGTGTTTCCTTTCCCAGCAATAATAAGGGCTGTTCCAGAAAAAAGTACATGGGGTGGACAGAAGGCACTTTATATATTTGCGTATGGGTCGTAGGGTAATAGAGTTATATAATTACATGGGTGGTTGCCTGATGGATAAACATAATGGCATTTATGTGGGTTACATATTATATTCAATAATATGGGTGGTGGGGGTAAAATTATATTTCATTACATGGGTGGTGGGGGCAAAAATAAAGTGCCTTCTGTCCCCCCATGTACTTTTTTTCTGGAACAGCCCCAAGTAAAGGCGATGGAAAATTAATCCAGTGGGTCATCTGTATCAATTTGAAACAGTGCCTTATAGAAAAATCCATGTTACAACATGTACAATGCTAGGAGATGTTTTAACTCAGATATTGTAAAGAACCTGTTGATTGGAGGTTCTACATGCTGTTAATAATATGAGAATGATGTACCAATACACAGATGTTTTCTCGAAACTGTCTCGTCGAAAATCTTAATTTTTCAAAACTGACCACGTATGTTAAAATTCAACAACTAACAGAATCCAGTGATTTAGAATTTTATGAGTTATTTTTTCCAAATTTCATATTTATTTTACATGAAGCAGTATTGGAACAGGTATAAACAAATCAAGCAAGAAACGAAACAATTGTTCTTAAGCAATATACATGTAAGATTACACAATGAATATATATATTTTTCATAACATACTCGAAAAAACTGTACAAGCATGACAAGAGTTCGTGGAGTTCATATAATATTGCAAATAAACAACTGTACAAGCATACATTACAATGATGTATATTACAAATTGTCATTGGCACCTATCTGATTAAAACCATATCTTCAAAATACGCTCCACATCAGACCTTGTCGCTGATTTGGATCAAGGAGCAACACTAGCATTTCTATTTCTATAAGTGCATGTACGGTACTTTCAATTGACCAATCACAGAGCACCTCCACCCATGAGGAAAGAGACCCGGGGCTTTTTTATGTATACCCAAATTAGGTCACCAAGGTCATTAACACAGTAAAGTTAAGTAAATCAGCTACAAGGCATCTTCATGTTTCAAGTTAAATACTACTCTTGCATTTCGCTTGGCCTTGTGAGTAGGGCAAATTTTTCAAATCGTAGATGCATGTGATGTCATAGCCAATCAAAATATTACCTTGCCAACACCATGCGGCTTTTTTTATCTCCGTGTGGTCTCCATAAATGGCAAGCGGTGCACGGTTGTATTGATTTCCAAATGAGAAATTTCATATCCTTTGATAAGTCAATCATATTTGAATTTTGAAGAGGTCATACAGGAGGTCATTTTCTCTTAAAATGGACTACGGAATATTATAGAGCTACATGTATGACGTCAAACCATATTCTTATGAGAAAATGTGTGATATTCGGCCAAGGCAACGTGTAGTGCTCGACTTGGTATGTGGAGAAGGCTACAAGGCAGAACGATAAGAATTTTTGGGTAAGATTTCTGGTCGTACATGTAATTGGATAGCCATAGCCACATGTATATACTATAATAATACATTAATGGCAAATTCTCTTATAATTCACAGGAGTTGAAATTTCCCACCATAAAATTAGAGGGGGGGGGGGGGAGAATCAAATTTATTAAACAGGAAGCTGACAAAATGGAATAATAATGATTTTAGGGAGCTATCAAATTTACCACACTGGCAGATTGAAATTTATTCACAAAATTGAGAAGGGGGGAGGGAGGTGTGAATATTAATAGGGTGAATGAACTATTATAATATTTATCATAACTGTTCAAAGTGATTGTATGCTGACCAGATTCTATATAAATTTTATCTGGTCTTTATTTGAGGGGAAATTGAAGAATTATATGGTTAACGATGTAGTTCCCTGATAAATTTAACACGGGAATATGAAATACCGAAGTGGAAAATATTTCAGGCCGACTATTCAGCTTCAAGACATAATTATTGTAGATCTGTAATATTTTCCAATTTGGAATTCCATACAGGAAGTCCAACTTTCACATCCATTAAAGCAGAGTGACTAATACTCTGTATGAGTGACTATGAAATGTTAGAAATTACAGCTGGATATACATGTACGAGGAGTATTTTCAGATATATCAAATATCAGTTCACTTCCTGTGATCAAATCATCCGAGAACGGCATGTACAAGTATTACTTAGGCAATAATAACTTACATTTATAATAGCAATCCAAACATACTTATAGAATGAACTGCACCAGAAAACGAATGAACTAGAACTAAGAAGTCTGCATCGTTTAATACATTAGACTACCTAAAATTCATTGGCCACCGCTTCCCCGATTTTTACACATGAGGAGATATAGAAACATACATAATTATAGTCACTCACGATCCCCCGTGTGGCACCTTTGCATTTCATATTGCGTATGTAGGGAGTGTGCAAGAGTCTAGTGTGTAGGCTGTTTGATGAGTGCCAGGCGGGTGGTTGGGAGGGCACGGGTTCCTGTTGCTTCAATGCGTTTTGCTGAGAAGCAACAGGAACATGATAATGTGATGTCTAGCACTATATCACTCGTCTTTATTGCATCATGTAACCGTCCTGTCTGTCTTGTGTGCTGTCCTCAGTGTTTTATAGGGTGGGTGAAGGGTGTTGGGTTCCATGCTGCTTCAAAGATTTCTTCTTTGAAGTAGCAGGAACGCAACTTGGCTGGGTGGTGCTAGTTGGTTCGTCGTGATATAGCTGAAATATTGTTGAAAGCGACGTTAAATTCTATTCACTCACTCCCTGATGAGTGCCAGTGCCGTGTAATGATGCACACTTCTAGTTAATTTGCTTCTGGCTGCATACATTACATTATGAAGTCTTGAAGTATAAATATAGTAAATACAAGTCAAAATCTTGATCATCAGTCTGGGGGTAAGACGGTCAAAAGACAAAGTGAAGAAATCTTATAAACATTATGGGCATGATAGGGGAATTGGAACTGCGTAAATGAAGTCTACATTTTACATGTACATACCGTAATAATTAGATAAGATGTATCCTTTAATAATTCAACAGTAAGTGAAATTTTCTCACCATAAAATCAGGCCTGGATGATCAAATTTATTAGAAAACGAAGCTGAACAAAATGGTTCAAAATCAGGCAGATAACCCAAAGGGTGATCCATGTTATAAGAATGACTGATTGCATTTAGACACCAACAGTGGGGGTGATTAGGCCGCTAATAATTAATGGTTCGTTTCCCGTAACCAGCCCTCATCTATATTTTGAGGGAAAATAATTAAAATCCATGAGGGATTTACATTTTCATGAGTAAAACTTGCTCATTTTCTTCATATTTGTATACAATTGGTTTGCAAGTTAATAATTAATAATCATCGCACTCAGCATGAGTAATTTCACAAGCAAGGTTACGAGAAACAAACAATTAACAGTGGCCTTATTACAGAGTTTAGCATATTAAGACATGAACTGTGAATGAATACATATATATATATATACACAAGTGAGAGAACAGAGAATTTAACTATTTGCTAACCTTCCCCCCAATATTATATTTTCCCGGAGCACCCACATAATAAAATATTAACGATAGCAACAAATGAATAAACAATTACGCTGTTATATTTGTTTTTAAAACAATGCGATTTCATTTTTGTAACATCTACATGTATATAACAATTATATAAGCAATTATGGAGTTAATTACATAGGTTTCAGTCTATAAGCTCTAAATACGTAATGGGCACCTTGCCTCGCTGAGAACCTCTCTCTCCCATGATCCAATCTGGGTCCATTCCTGGTAACGTATAAACTATGATGTACTGAAATGAGAAGAATAAAGGACATAGATCAGTCAAGTAATTCTGTGATGGCATGATTACATGATAAAATAGTCCACATTTTGTTTCACAATTCACTCAAGTACATGTGGAAACTCATTGCACATGTATACAATTTACATAATTTACAAATATTAAATCAATTTCCAAATCCCTTTTTTATTCTCGTGCCTGACAATGTCCAGTAGCTTGTAGCATCATATATCGAAGGATTCATAACACTAAACATTTGTGTCTAAGTAATTGACAAAGTATCATATGTGACACCTGAACAGGAAAACTTCATGTAACAAATGTAAAAGACAACTACCTGCAACAACTGTACAGGGCAACAACATGTACATGTGAACCTTAACAGGACCTCTACCTGCAAAACTGTACAGGACAACTTTCTGAAGAACTGTACAAAACAACCCGTGAAACTTAACATGACCACTACCTGTAACAAATCTACAGAACAAATACCTGTGATAACTACCTGTGAAACTGTACAAGACAACTGTACAGAACAACTAACTGTAACAACTGTATGGGACAACTACCTGCGACAACTGTACAGGGCAACTGCCTGTGAAACTGTGCAAGACAATTACAACTGTACAGAAAACTACCTGTGAAACTGCACAAGACAACTAATAAGTGTACAGAACTACATGTATCTGTGAAACTGTGACAGCTGTACAGAACAGCTACCTGTGAAACTGCAAGGCAAAAACATGTGATAACTCTGAAACTGTACAAGACAACTACCTGTAACAACTGTACAGGACAACTACCTGTAACAACTGTACAGGACAACTACCTGTGACAACTGTACAGAACTACCCATGAAACTGCAAGACAACTACATGTTCCTGTAACAACTGTACAGGACAACTACCTGTGACAACTGTACAGAACTACCCTTGAAACTGCAAGACAACTACATGTACCTGTAATAACTGTACAGGACAACTACCTGTGACAACTGTACAGAACTACCCATGAAACTGCAAGACAACTACATGTACCTGTAACAACTGTACATGACAACTACCTGTGACAACTGTACAGAACTACCCATGAAACTGCAAGACAACTACATGTACCTGTAATAACTGTACAGGACAACTACCTGTGACAACTGTACAGAACTGCCCTTGAAACTGCAAGACAACTACATGTACCTGTAATAACTGTACAAGACAACTACCTGTGACAACTGTACAGAACTACCCTTGAAACTGCAAGACAACTACATGTACCTGTAACAACTGTAAGGGATAACTATCTGTGAAACTGTGCAAGACAACCTGTGACAACTGTACAAGACAACTACCTGTACAGTTGTCACATGTAGACAACTGTACAGAAGAACTATTTGTGAAACTGTACAAAACAACTACCTATGAAACCGTGCAAGACATCCTGTGACAACTATCTGTGAAACTGTGCAAGACCACTATCTGTGACAGCTGTTCAGGACAACTACCTATCAAACTACAGTAGAACTACCTGTAGCAGCTGTACTGGACAACTACCTGTGAAACTGCAAGACAACATGTGATAACTGTACAAGACAACTATCTCTGAAACTGTGCAAGACAACTACCTGTAACAACTGTACAGGATAACTACCTGTGACAACTGTACAGGGCAACTACCTGTGACAACTGTACAGGGCAACTACCTGTGACAACTGTACAGAACAACTACTTGCGAAACTGCAACACAACTACCTGTGACAACTGTACAGGACAACTACCTGTGACAACTGTACAGGATAACTACCTGTGACAACTGTACAGGGCAACTACCTGTGACAACTGTACAGAACTACTTGTGAAACTGCAACACAAGTACCTGTAGAGAACAACTACCTGTGAAGCTGCAAGACAACTACCTGCGACAACTGTACGGGACAACTATCTGTAAAACTGTGCAAGGCAACTGTGACAAACCAACCCGTACAAGACAACTACCTGTGACAACTGACAACTGCATGTGACAACTGTACAGAACAACTACCTGCAACACTTGTACAGGACAGCTACCTGTGGCAACTGTACAGAAAATCTACCGGTAACAACTGTACAAGACAACTACCTGCAACAACTGTACAGAACAACTACCTGTAACAACTGTACATGGAATCTACCTGTAACAACTGTACAAGATGACCACATGTAACAACTGTACAGGACAACTACCTGTATGATAACAACTGTACATGACAACTACCTGTATGATAACAACTGTATATGACAACTACCTGTGACAAATGTATATTACTACTTGTATATTTCTGACAATCTCTCAAATGTGACTGTTACCATGGTTACCTGATCTGTCCATGACTTGAAGCATTTATCTGGTGACTACACATACAACAACTACATATGCATGTGTACAGCACAGGAGACTTGCCAACTACCATGACTACCAGAAGATATCGAGAGCTACAACATAAACCAGCGCAATGGACCAGCTATTGTGATTCAAATGCAGATATGTGGTTAAACAGGGTTGTCCATTTATTGACCAGTATGTACTGTTAAAAGTCCATTTGAAATCTAGACCAAGATCTTAATATCTTCAATTTTGAGGGTATGCTCCATTGCTAGATTCATGTGTGGTGTTTATGGAAGGACTAGCTGAGATATTCTTCAAATATATAAATTGGACCTACTCTATCGGAATGGTACTGTGAGAAGAGTAAGTTAATGTCGCTCTTCCTTGTAATAGGATTCTGCTTAATCAATGATGGATGTGACATTATAAAATAGGTCAAGGTCAGTCAACTCCATAAGCAAATTTGTATCTGGTGTAAATCTGGAAAAGCTCTCTAAAGCATCAGAATATATTGTGCTAATATCAGTACCATAAAATTTGACCTTGAAAATTAGATCAAGGTCAGTCGTGTTCAATAAGATTCTGGTCAATGATAACATCTGTATTATGGATTTGGAAAATAGATCTCTAATCCTTCGAGAGATGTGCCAACTGCATGTAATCATCTTGACCTTAAAGAAAATAGGTCAAGGTCAGTCATCTTTTCTTGATTTTCAGGCCACAGTGACAAAATAAATTGCACCTGTAGATAGAAAACCGTCACAGATATAATAGACCCGACAAGAAGGGATGGACAAACAGACGGAATAATATGTCCGCCATTTGGGTGGGCATATACTGTACTACAGAAGATATAATCTCTAAACTACCTTGCTTAGTACATATACATGTACAAAATGCTCTATTTGAAAGAGGTTTGTGAAAAATGTGAATTTAACATGCACACTGGATCTACCCCTATAACTGTGTGATATATCAAAACATGGTGGAAGGCGATGAAAATTTTGTATGAGAATACTGGGAAAGAGATATATACTACATGGATACTTGGCAGATAGAGGTAGATCTATCCTGCTTGTACAGGTATTTACTGTGAAACCTGTGAATACCGACATCTGGGTAAACCGATTAACCTCTATATACCAACATTATCTTGGGTCCAAATACTTAAATTTAAGGTATTTTGAACCTTGATACATGTATACCAAAACTGATCAAAATTGTTGGTTTACACAGGTTTCAATGAACAGGGCAGAAGAGACATGATTAATTTGAGGATGGAGTGGACTACACAGTTTTGTATTGGGGTATAAACATTATTGTGAAAAAGGTATGCATTCGAGTTACATTGTATATCTGTCCCAGAAGTAGTACTGTAGCATGTGCATGTCAAGCTTTCCAAGAGAAAAAGGTGTCTTAAATCAGGGTTGTTAGTGGTTGTTTCCCCTAATACTAGGGGACTGACTTTAAGGGACTGAAGCTAACTAGGGGACTGAAGCTAACATGTACACGTTTGTGCAGTTGTGAGATATTCTGACACCAAATCAATACATCATACGAAGGCTATGACCACAACAACAACAGCTGGTTGAACAGGCAACAAAAGAAATCGTGAAAACAGCCACAGTGCAAAAATATATACCAAGCAAACAGGAGAAATTAAATGATGAATTGACAATTGATGAATTGATTGATGGGACAGTAATTACTGCTCGTTATCATGCACAGGAAGGGCAAATTAGGTCAAGGTTAGAGATACATGTATGTTAGGGATAACATAAAAGCTTCCATTTGAATTACCGTAAATTATCCAGCAATCCTATCATTGGAAGTGTAATTTACCCATATCCGCAATATTAGAGTGATCAAAATTTCAAAACGATTAGTGGATGAAAAATATTATCGTTACAGAACAAAACAAAAAGATAATTTGACAGCGATTTATGGATATACCAAAGCCAGGCCAGATTGACTCAGGCATATTCATTGTTGAGACCATGTGTACAGTTGAAGGAGAATATGCATTCCATATACATGTACGAAAATTGGAAAATGCAATCTTTGCATTTCACCTTCAAAGAATTTACATTCATAAATTGCCAATGCTACATGCATATTATGTCCTTAAAAAAAAAAAAAAAATAAACGTTTTGTGATTCATAAATTTACTATTTCATTTTTTTCAGCATAGGCTGATCAAAAATGGTCATGCTAAACAACCAATCAAGTGACAATGGCCTAAAGGAGGGAAAAATTATATACTTTTCTTATTAGGATTCTGTCAACATGTGAACATGTGTATGGTAAACACTCTAATAATTTGATCACACTTGATAATTCACTCACCCCAAAATATGGCCTTGAATTGTGATCAGTCACTCTAATAAATGTGATGAACTCAAAGTTATTGGAGAACCTTCGTAGATAAGGTCCCGAGTTGCTGTCATTTCATCAACTTTTCATCCTAATAAATTTGATCACATCAATATTGTTTGGGGTGGGAAGATATACTTCATGTGACAGAAATATTAGAGCATTTACCCTATACCAGGTACTGGTAATTGTGATATTGTATATAACTACACTTGTTCCTCACTATAACATTCATTATGGATTGGGTTTTAATGTCACACATCAAGAAATCTCACTTATATGGTGACGGCCAGTTTAAGCGGTAGAGTTACCCAGATGGAGCCTCCACCTTTCAACAAGTAACTGGCTTATTTTCACACATCACCAGCGGGGCTAGACCCCATGTCAGTGGAATGGTGTGGAGGCTAGTCCTCGCCAGTGAAGTGCTTTAGACCACTCGACCACGGAGGGCCTCTTATGAAACAGGTATCGGTATAACACGACCACTGATATGTCTTCAAGACGACTCATCACTATAGACCTTTCCAGAAAGTGTCTGATCTCCCTCTGAATAACTGCCGCTCTCTAAGAATAGATGTATTAGAAGCTGCTTTTGTGAAGTAGTGGCCTCGGTTTCACTTTTACCAAAGGCACCCGCAATTATTTGAAATAATATGTTGATCAACTATTCTAGAATATTTGTTTGCAAAACTATTTTGTTTATATTTTCTACATGAACCAATAGATCTTGTATACGTGTACATTTTAAAGATAATTTTCTTGGGAAAAAAATAGACTATTTAACTACTAAAACTAATTGTGACGGCCTTTGGTACCTACCGGAAGGTCTCTGCATCAATACACCCCTGGTGGGACAAGGGAGATAAACAGCTTTCCGAATTAGGCTACAGTGCGACTCACCAATGTTATGGTCAAAAATGTCCCAACTTCAGCATTATAATGAAGAACAAGTGTACATCCAAAAGATATGGATTGAGTCGACTCGTATTCTCAGCTGGGCCTTACAGGTTAAGTGCAGGGGTTTCTCAAAGAATATTTCAATAACACTGGCCTGATGATAGTATCAGACACTTATCAGATATCCGCGTAATAAGAAACGAATTAATGAATAGTATAGCATGCCGAGCAATCCAGCAGATGCAGACCTCACAGTCCTTCCTTATATGGTTACCATGGCAACATTTTTTTATCAGATGATTGGACGATCGGCAATGCGTTGCTGAACAAACACATCATTGATCTGTCGGCGGTATACCAAACAATGATAACAGCTGTTGATCAATGTGGACTGTCTGGATAAGGATAATGCCAATGGGATGGTTAAGAGGGGGAGGGGTGCATTATTGGAAAATCAGAATGGTAATAAAAAGTGTGTCACTGGAAGTGAAATGGGGATTGGGCAGTATTGAGTTTTCAAGATTGGGGGGCAAATGGGATGAACTAAATTCAACTTGTAACCACAACCTTGGGAAGTAAATATATATTTAGGTGAAAGTTTTCCACATATACAGAACCTGGGTTAAAGGATGGTACAATCTTATGGGCTTGGGCAGCGTTTGGGATAATAAAGGCATAAATGGCATTAGCCTACAGGACAGAGATGAAAGCACAACTCGGGGAATATTGCTTCATGATGTGTGTTTCACAATGAACCAGTTTGAACTGTACATGTCAGTTGAAATTTCGTTTCGTTAGTGACCACACATCAACTGTCAACAATTTATAGACCTTCACAGAATCAATGTAATTGGTTCCTCCAAGTTTCTTCAAAAGCCAATGAAAATGGAGGATTTCTTTTCAAATATTTGAATTGATCAATCAACTTGCTTTCAAACTGAAAGATATCCCTTGATGCACTGGTATAGAATAAATACCATTAAACTGTAGTTGTTTGTAAAGGAGAAGAGTAAAGCCACCAAATCTTAATTACACTGTTCATGTACATTTTCAGCCGAATTTCTCATTGGCCATGTGTTCACACTACATGCACAAAACAGCATAGAAAGGAAATCAATAACAATGTCCCTCCAATTTTCTAGAGGCAGAGTGGGGTTTGTATCCAGAAAATCTTCTAATCAAAGAAAATAGAAAATGAATGGAGGGCAAGAAGTGCAGTACCTCATCTGCTAAGAGAGACAACTCTGTACTATCACCCGCATCGTAATCATACAGCACTCGGGCTTGCTTTTTGTCAGTGGGAGAGGCCTCTGTGACTTTAATGGCCGGTGGTGCACTGGGTCTGACGGGGGGAGTAGAGGTACTATTAGAATAGCTTGGAGGATGGATGTTTGGTAAAGAACTGTTTACACCACCGCTAACACCACCACCACCCACACTGGAGGACACTGTTGGACAGCTGGAAAAACGAGCAACGAGCAGCAATTATCGGTATGCTCTCATCAGCAGCAGAATGGAGAGTACCTGTTTACTTCCCTCTGGTTACCCCACTGCTAAACATGCTTAACATCAGAACATTCCCTTTACAGAAAGCCCTAGGTGACTCTGGACCTGACATCAGCCAATGGACAAATGACCTTTTTTGCTGTATTGTTGACCTTGGCAACCAAACTGAAGGTAGATGCCGCAGTCGAGGATGTAAGCTTATAGTGATTGACCAAGATGGGGTTCAAATATTTTTCAAGAATCTGCTTGGATATAAGGTTTCCAGCTTAATGATTGGATAAAGCTTCAATAGCACCACCTGGACGTGATTAGGAGGTGAATGTTCCCATGTTGATCTAGCAGCAGGTAAACAGAGGATGAATATGAAGGTACATATAACCAGCTGCTAATAGGAGATTACAGTATCAGAGAACATGGTGCAGCAAGAATACATATCAAAGAAGAACAAGAGCCCAAGGGGCTTCAATATACGCCCGTATATCTGGAATTACATTGATCCAAATTTCAAGGTTGTTTAATAGCCTTGATCCAATTGGTAGCTAGCAATCCAGAGAAAGGTCTACAATTTTGTGCTTCTGAGAATGTAACATATATCACATCTTATATTGAATGATAAACTAAAATGGGCTTAAGTCTTGGTAACTAGTTGACCTTGAAGCAAGAGCCGAGAGCTCACATATCCCACACTGAAACCGATGAAGTTCATGGAGGACCCCTCTCCCCATTGAATTAGTAAATGTATGGTTTTTATGTCACAACAGTTTAACTAAATGTAGCTGTTTCAAACATGGGAGACGACTCCACAGGACATATACATGTAGGGGAGAGAACTCTGAATATTCCAACCTAACACATATAATCAGCTAAACTTGATTCAGTTTTGGGGGACTGTGACCTTGACCTTTGACAAATTGATCTCAAAATGTATGACTCCTCTTTGCCATGCGAGTAAGGTATACTCAAAGTTTGGTACCAATCATACCTTGAAACTAGAGATATCACATGGACAGCAAGTATTAATGGATGAATGGACAGAACGCAACATCGCATTACACGACCTCGTCTTCGACAGGCATATGAAAATGTGACTTTTAATGATTTCTTGATTTTGGGGTAACAGTGACCTTGACATTTGACCCACATTTTGGTACATGTATGTAACACATCATGTCCCTCTAATTTATCTACTGGCAAAAAAAAAGTTATTTTTGATGATTTCCTGATTTTGGGGTCACAGTGACCTTGACATTTGACCTGACCTAAATTTTGGTACACGACACATTGTCTTCCCTCAATGTATCAATGGACTCCAAAAAATCAGATTTTTATGAATTTCATGATTTTGGGGGTCACAGCGACCTTGATGTTCGGCCTTGACCTACATTTTGGTACGTAAGACATCATGTCCCCGTAATGTATCTACTGATACAAAAACAATTTTTTTTAAAGATTTCTTGATTCTGAGGTCACAGTGACCTTGACTATTGACCTTGACCTAAATTTTGGTACATGACAAACTGTCTCCCCATAATTTCTCAACGGAAACAAAAAAATCATGATTTTTTTACAATTTCACGATTTTGGGGTAACAGTGACCTTGACCTTTGACCTTGACCTACATTTTGGTATGTGACACATCGTGTCCCCCTAATGTATCTACTGACACAAAAAAAATGTTATTTTTAATAATTTCCTGATGTTGGGGTCACAGTGACCTTTGACCTTGACCTAATTTTGGGAATGCGACACTTCATTTTCCCCCTATTGAATCCACTCGCAAAAAATTTGTATGTTTTACAGGTTTCCTGATTTTTAGGTCACACTGACCTTTGACCTTGATTCTGGGGTCACAGTGACCTTGACTATTTCACCTGGATCTAAATTTTGGTACATGACAAAACGGCTCTCCATAATTTCTCAATGGACTCAAAAAATCATGATTTTTCACGATTTTGGGGTCACAGTGACCTTGACCTTTGAAATTGACCTACATTTTGGTAGGTGACACATCGTGTCCTCCGAATGTACCTACTGACACAAGAAAATGTTATTATTAATAATTTCCTGATTTTGGGGTCCGTGACCTTTGACCTTCGACCTATTTTTTGGTATGTGACACTTCATTTCCTCCCATTGAATCCACTCACAAAAATTAGAAATTATTAATGATTTCCTGATTTTTCAGTCACACTGACCTTTGACCTCTGACCTCGACCTACATTTGGGATGCAACAAATTGTTGCCCCCTAGAGCATCCACTCACCAAAAATTAGAACTGTAGATAGAAAACTGTCAATGATCAATGATTTCCTGATTTTAGGCAACTGTGACCTTTGACCTCGACCTCAACTTTGGTATGCTACACATCGTCTCCACCTACCATGTCCACTCACAAAAAATTGCAACTGTGGATAGAAAACGTTCACAGATATAGACCGGACACGAGCACTTCAGTGATTTCCTGTTTTTTAGGCCAGTGACCTTTGACCTCTGACCTCGACCTTCATTTTGGTACGCGACACATCGTCTCCCGTAGGGTATCCACTCACCAAAAATTGGAACTGTAGATAGGAAACTGTCCCAGATATAGACCGGACACGAGAACCGGACAGACGGACAGACGGACGGACGGACAGACGGACGGAAACCGCCATCACATAATACGTCCACCTTTTTGGCGGGCGTATAAAAATTATAGCAAATTTTGTTTGAATCATCATCTCTACAGCAGGTCTCAACATACAAGTATGTGTGATATTTCAATGTACCAAACAACCGGTCATGCTCCATTTTTAAAGGTACCGGTAATTTTTTTTGTCTGCAAAATTGCAGTCAACAACTGTTGCGGTTGTTGTCAATAAGAACTGATGTTGATAGAACCAATTTATGTGTCAAAGAGGACACACTGTTCATTACATGTACAGGGTGACAAGAACAGATGAAAATAGTTCAATGCACATCACGATTTCTTGACCTTTTTTGTACATTGTAGTCAGATGCCTGTGTGGTGTAAATTGGGGAAGTTTGGTCAACATGGTCACCGAAACAATGGTCAATTTGACAGGAATTCGAGCGTCACATTGGTATCATTGTTGCAATAAGTTGTGTGGAGAGAAATTGAAATAAAATACATTAAAATAAATATAACATTAAATTTAGCGCTGCAAAATGAAACTCTGCAGCAGTCCAAAAAAACATGTCAAAATACAAGTAAATTTGTTGTTAAAAATTATAAATGAAAATAAACAAAAATATCAGACATTCAAGAAAATGGCAGAATAAACATGATATCTCATGCCACACAGGAAATAAGGACCCAGTATCCATTTCAACTGCAATGAATTATGTGTACAATGCTGGTGTATGATTATAATGCAATAGATTGTACTTAGAGAAATTTTATTTAAATTTCATTTTAGGGTATTTTAGTCAAGAACAAGGCCAGGCTGACAGTTTTTAGAAGCAGAAGTTTTTGCGAATCAGGAAACAAGTTAAGGAAAGTTCTGGGGTTGGTCAGGGGACATATACTTCAGCATGATCACATATAGGTGTGTGTGTGAAACATCAACGCAGACATTTGAGGACACCTTGGTACCTGTAGGCTTACAGTCCCACACAGACCAAATGGGATAGTCCAATGACAAAACAGGGTAAGGCCACGCCAATTTTATTTTCTGTTTCACAGGCGGATTTTATTTTTTGGGGGACTTGTGGTGGCATCAACTCCTTCAGCTTTTAATATAAAGCCCGGCGCAAACGAGAGATATCAGCTGAGCTGACGGCCTCAAATTGCCTGTCAGCTTAGGGGCTAGCTCTCGTGTGGTTTCAGTGCACACAGTGAGCAAAACTGAAAAGATTCACTGAATTGATTTCAGTTCCCACGAAACACCTTCTTTAAGAGCATGTGACCTTTCATGTGACTGGGCTCGCGTAAAATGGCCATTTTGAACAGTCGTGCATAAATCCCGCGACAAGATGCGTTTCATTGGCCGGTCGAATAAAACGGCTGAGCTGTTAGCTTACATTCGCCGCACACGCTGAGGATTTGGCCTCGCGAGGCGAAATTATCAACAAGTTTGATATTTTTCTCCTGGCCTCACCAAAAACTGCCCGCACACGAGAGCTAGCCCCTGAGCTGACAGGCAATTGAGGCCGTTAGCTCAGCTGATAGCTCTCGTGTGCGCCAGGCTTTATGGACACAGTCAGATGAGTGGAGACTAACAAACTAAAATTGGTGTGGCAAATGTCCAGTTTTATTTTTATTATCACCTCCAATCTTGGGGAAAAAATATATATCCGCCTGTCAAACAAAAAATATAATTGGTATGGCCTAACATGTAAATACATGTACAGTATGTAAATGTACTGTTATAAACAATCCACTTTGACAGAGGTGGTACAGAGGAGATGTATTTTATGGTGGCAATGTCTGAGAATGAATATGCATGAAGATTTACAGGTATAACTAATTTAACACAACTTATCTGATAATTGCCATGCCCAAGAGTTCACATATTTGATTGAAAGATTGGATATCACATAGTCCTAGCACTACAAAACCTACTATTTGATCGGTCTAAACTACTTGTCATGACGTTCAAACATACATCAATGAACAGATGCTTCAAACACAGTTTCAATGCAAGCCACTTGATTGGCTACACAATTCATAAATTGATTGGTCATTCATAAAAAAAATGAATAGCTAGCATCTCATTGGCTTACATGTACTTTACAGGCACTTTAAAGCAGAAATGTAAAGACCAGCCTCTGATTGGCTAAGCTCTAAATCAGCAGAATTGGAGAAGTTGTAATCTGATTGGTGAAGCTTACCTGCCCAGCTGTTTCTGAAGGTCCACCATGTACTGCTGGCACTGGGCAAAGTAGGTCACCTGGGCCTCAATAAAATCATTAAGGCAGCGGAGGTGATGTGCCTGTCAAATAGAAATATTATATAATGCTTGTCAAATAGAAATAGTATATTCCTGTCAAATAGAAATAAAAATATGCTTGTCAGATAGAAATAATATATACTTGTCAAATAGAAATAATATATGCTTGTCATATAGAAAGGTATATGCCTGCCGAATAAGAAAAGTATATGAAATGGTTATTATATATGCTTGTCGAATAGAAACTTAGTATATGCTTGTCGTATAGAAATAGTAGGCCTATATGCTTGTCAAAAAGAAATACCATGTCTGTGAAACAGAAATAATATATGCGCGTGTCAAAAAGAAAGAGTATGCTTGTCAAATAGAAATAATATGCTGGTCACCTCATGTAGAAATAATATATGCTTGTCAAATAGAATTAGAATATGCTTGTAAAATAGAAACATATGCTCGTTAAATAGAAATAACATTGCTTCTTAATTTGGCAATGGAACAAGGCCGGTTCACATATCAGGAGATTACAAAATGAAAGAGATGCTAGAATCAACTTTAAAGCAGCTTATCTTTTAACAGGAAAATCCAGATCATCGTCAAATCTGGTCTCGAAACACTGACAGATACTGATAATGCTCGAAAACCAGCAATGCGGGTTTATCGGATATGGTTCAAAGCCGACCTAGCTGAATCCAGTTTGGTGCTAAGACTGATATTAGTTCGGAAGTAAAAGGGAAGAGGTGCAAGATAATTTCCTTGTGGCCAGCCAAATGACCAATGGTCAATTTAATCCACCTCATCTGTCAGTACAGGAACCTCATCAGAACACAATTATCTGTGTTAATGGGCTGTATCAGGGCATTACAGCGTGGGCCAGTCAGACATTAGGAGGTGGCCAGGTGACACACCACCAAGGGTCTTACATGGACTGAATACTCAAGTTCATCCACTAAAACCATAGAAAGTTAACCATTTCCCAAGTCTACATAAATTCTAGCTCTCCAAAGAAGTCAATAACAGAGTGCTTTTTGTAATTTTAGTTCACTTTTCACCTTATAGAAACACATACATGTACATGTAGCTTATTGTGTTGAAACAGCGTATAATGCTCATGAAGGACTTGTATTGAAATTGCTGTTCTACATGTATTTAATTACATGTATCACAACCAGACCTGATAAATAACCTCAGTAAATGGCAAATGCCCACTAAAGGTTCTACCAAGTACCCCCGGCACACTTGGCATGAAAACATACAAAGAAGCTGTGTAAAGAACAAGTTGATAGTTTTTTCTATGGAAAGTAACATCAAATTTGATTCTTTAACACAATATTTATGTGATGAAAAATGTTTTGAAGCAATAACCTCTGACCAGTGACGTCAAGAGTATGATTTATTACGATGACGTCATATAATACTAACTGATTAGTCGGCTGGATCTGACATCCTAGTTTGACGTACATTGCACAGCAATTTGGCATCATCATGATGACAACAAAGGCGTTACATTATAGGTTTATGACGTTGGCGTGACAATGAAAATGTTGTCTAGAACATTCGCTATGATTGCTCACTAACAACGATCATAGACATACATGTACATGTACTCCTACGCCATATGGGTCAGCCGGTCACACACAGCCTTGTTGTTTTCAAACAGGCGCAGTAAATGGAGGGTTTTTTACTTTGACCGTTCCCAAAATCAGTAAATCGCTTTTAACTGTCAAGTATAAGTTACCTTGTAGTAGTACAACAATTTAACTTCAAAAAAGTATGGGGTGTGGGGACCATTTGGTAGAACCTACATGTATAATGAAGCAAAAATGACTTTACCACAGCATTTTTGCCAAGGTAGTTGAGAAATAAATTCACATGTCATGGTTAACGAGATTAATATATTATGGTAAAATAAATTTTATTAATTCGATCTTCGGTCTTAGTTACCCTCTTCTAACACATCAACAACTGCATTGTATCTCAAACAAAAATACTGGTGTCGCTCGCTTGGTTCATCTGTCCGTAAGATGATGATGACAAGGACTAGAACTAATTCATGCCTGGTTGGTACAGGTGTACTTACATGTGTGCTACTGACACCCTCAAGAAGTAACTTGGTTATCTCGGCTTGTCGGTCAAAATCTGCTTGGGCAATGCGCAGGTCAGCTTCAGCCTGTAAGCAGAAAATGAATTTAACTTACATGTAAGATCAACCAAGTAAAGCACACTTAATTGTCATCGTGGACATTAACAATCACACAATTTTGGCAGTATAACATGGGCGAGGGTTGAAGTTCGTAGAGTAGAAACATCCCTGTCCACCACAGGAATACAAAGCATGGCACAAGTTCCACTTCAAAATCATGTAGTATTTAGGACAAAAAAATGTCAGTTCTAATTGAGCACTCCATGGTAGAAGCTTAAAAGTGACAGCTTCGAAACACCTCAAAGTACTACCTAAAACATGTATGATCAGTGAGACGGTCCCCCTGGGACGGAGATGTAACAACACAGATCTAGACTTATCACTCTCACCATGCATTTGGCTTCTGTGTCACTCTCTCATGCAGCAAAATGTAAATCTCATGCAATAGTTGAGTTTTGTTGGAATAATAGTTTTGTCTGGAATTTCCCCCCAAATTACTGGACGGGATTATAAAGCATACCCATTTATAAGATTCACGAAGGGTGAAATGTTGATGTTGCGCTGTTATGTGAACAAAAAAATGAGGCATTGACCATATTTTCGGGGACTAATATTCCTGGGTCAATATACATGTACTCTTGTCTCTGGCCTCCTTGGCAAAAATTAATAGCTGAAAGGACACAGAAAGAAATTGTGTGGGTATAGACATCAATGATAGTAGGAATATCAGATATGCTCTCAAGGAACATGTATCGGTGTATCATATCCATGTTTTATTGACTATCTTTAATTTTACCATGTTCAAAATTATAGGACAATACCCCCTCAATAAGCTTTGAGCAAACAGCAATGCCAAGGTAAATACTGCAGCATTAGTAATGTCATCTCAGCAATTTTTAAGCGTTAAATGCAGCTTAATTAATGTATTACTTTCAATGCCACAAGAATTTTGCCAAAGTTGTTATTTGTAAGGGATGCAATACACAGCTCCATATAGGATATTTATCAATAGGACTGTCCTGAGATGAAAAAGTCTTTTCCATGAAGAAGGTGTGAAATAACGTCAATGCCCATATGACGTCATGTTGAGGTTAGGTAACAAAACATTCTTTATACTGACAATACAGTATAATTCTATTCACTGAATTGCGCTCGCAACTTCCTGTTTATAATCTCTGAAACAACAACATCTTCAAAGCCATTTGAATTTTCATCATTTTGGAAGACATATTTTCCAATTTTTGTAGTATTTT
This sequence comes from Hanleya hanleyi, assembly GCA_036873755.1. Classification (NCBI taxonomy): domain Eukaryota; kingdom Metazoa; phylum Mollusca; class Polyplacophora; order Lepidopleurida; family Hanleyidae; genus Hanleya; species Hanleya hanleyi. The sequence continues at coordinate 22,361 of JAVTVY010020186.1, forward strand.
CAATATTGAAGCATTGCCCAGTGCCTTACATTATAATGTGACATCACAAGGGCAAGGACGTTTCACACCTTTCCTGGTCAGAGATTTTCATCTCATGATGTCCGTACTATTGGTGTTAAATGGATGTAACTGTACATATACTTTCACCAGAAGACCGGGAAAAAATTGGTCAATGTCATCAAAATCAAAGAAGACTCATGGGTGAGTGATCGAGTAGATGAACATATGGTAGGCCTATAATTTTCAGAACTATTCGATCCTGTGGTACAGCAACAGATGGATAGAAGTAGGCCCTACAATTGATGACAATGCGGATTCCTAGGCAGGCCAATGGGTACACATGTTGTGCAATTTATCAGAGAACTTGCAAAGTTTTGTACAATCATATTTAATCTAATCTATTTTGCATGTATTCCAAACTCCATGCAAAGAAAAGCAAATGTTTCAAGATTTGTGCTAAAAGAAACCCTACAAATAATCAAAATCATCACCCCACGCCGAGCTCAAAACTACATGTACTGTCGTCTGTGTCACATTTCGAATGTAGAACATTTTCAGCAATACAAGTATATCAGATTCAATTCTCCTAAGGGCAATAAATTTACACACATTAAGGAATTTGTGCATATTCATTTTGAAATTTAAGCGCAAATCAGTTATCTCACATGTTATTTCAAAGCATGTACAACAACGTTAGGCTTGCAATGTTGTAACAATCGGACTACAGGGCCTCTAAATGTTTAATATCATAATTCAACATGCAAAATTGTCTGGGTCAAATATGTTTTCATAGATTTGACCCGGGTTTTTGATGGATTTTCATGAAATTTCGAGATAAAAATGCACAAATTACATGGACACACAGATTTACTGTGGCAAATTTCAAAGCTGCGAGAAAATCTTTCCCCAGCATATTGCCAAAAATCTGTTATGCTTGTTAGGCTCATTAGAATTACATATAACAGTTCATTTACCGTGAAAAATGTGACCCTTAATTTTGCCTCCGCCCGTAAAATTTGTTTTATTTACATTATGCAACGAGTTGTTTTAGCTACGTGTGCCGACAAGCAGAGAAAATCACACGCTTTGTCAGAGATTAGAGAGCTAATTCATGCTGCTATGGTAGTTCATGCTTCGAAAATTGATTAGAAAACAATCATATATTTATTAATTCTGCAAATAATTCACCCGTCAACTGTTTCAATGCATATTTTGTATAGAATATCGTGTGCCCAACTAAAAATAGAAATCAAAATAAAACCTGTCTGCCCATCCCCCTTTCTTGATGAGTAGGTGATGATAAACGATCCATTAAGTTTGATGAGCCTAATGTCAGACAGACAGAATAAACATGGTATAATTGTTGTACCATAGCCATGCACATTTATATCAATATTCAGTACAGAAGGCCACATGAAATAAGCACATCAATGGGGAAAATTATATAGGAAAGCAGCATCCTGATTAAAAACATACTGGTAATTATTTCATCATTTCATTCAAAGTGGTATGGGGGGGGGGGGGAGGGGTACTTGTATTATTAAATATGTTAACATAACTGTTTAGACTAGTCCAAATTCATCCACAATTGAATGAGGTTATAATAGCATACATGTAGCAACCAGCTGCAAAACAGCATATTTCGAGGAGAATATTCCTTTAATGGATTATCTATAGAAACTAGAGCACCACTGGCATCCAGTTTTTCCAGAATTCATACATTTACATTGTGCTGTTGTGATGCCATTGCTTTTACATGTGTATATCGTGGACCATTGAAATACATAATTTTAAGCAGAACTTCCATGATATAAGCAAGTTCTGAGATCAGAATCTTGAGCCATTTGGAAAAGTGATTGCCCATGTAACATTATGCGGACATGGCCGAGGTGAGCAAGTCGCTTACATTGGGAATCTTTGAATTATTTTATATGCGGATGCCAGTGTCGTCTTTTGTTTGCAGAATGCATTCTATTAAACTTCAAAGTTATTTGGTTTTGAAAGTCACTTCTTGTACACATGTATCAGACCTAGTTTCAAATCTTTTTGATACAGTATTGTCAATGTTAAGGAATGGCCTGTCTAACATTGGTGTGATGTCATACATGTATATGGACAATGCAGTCATTTCACGCCTTGCATGGCTAAATATTCCTATTTTTGGACGTACAGTGTACCTTGTTTGCTCCATTACAACAAACCACATTCCAAAGTACAGAGAGACAATACTAATGCTGGGTTACAGTACAGTGCCAAAGAAATTGAAACTTTTCTGTGCAGGAAGATTACTTTAGTCAATACACAGAGGTTTTGGTAGGCCCAGAATGCCAGTCAAGATTCCAGAATTTATGATCCTGTATTACGGTAATTTCCCTTATAATTCAATCACAGGAAGTTCACTTTTCAACTCTGTTATTCAAACACAGAGAAATTTAACATTCCCATTCTTCATTAAAATTGAAGAAAAGTCATATAATGACAAAATGTGACCCTTTGTAGCTCGTGCCATCAAGAATATTTCCAGATAGAAGTCATTTTTGCTGCACTTCCGGTGATCGAATTATTAGGGGAATTACCGCAAGTACAGGTTTCAATTTTTTTTGCTGAATTTGGACCAGTGTGCATTTCTCTTTGTTTATAACATTCACATACAGCATACTAGTTTCATAATTATGAACAGTGGAAAGGTTCACTACAATTGACAGTCTTGCCCAAAGATGGATCACATGATACAGTTAATAGCCACTTCAAATATGGAGGGATAATTACACCATTTTCTCCAACTCCAAACTTGAGTAGGCCTATTGTACCTGATGTATGTCTCGCCTTTTCTCATCTAAAGTGAAATTGAGGGCAGAGGATGCTTGCTCGTCTAAATCCTCCAAATATTAAACATTTATAAACAATGTTTCTATTTGTTACTAAGTCAAACCTGCTTTAATTAATGCCTTAATCTCCAATTAAATGCACAATCAAACGTAGAAAAACGGAAGTTAAAAGAAAAAGTTAACTCCCCTAGGAGAGAGTTGTCCGCCCCTAGGAGAGCTCTCCCATTCAATCCAGCGTGGTTACTACAAAGGTCATTGTAAGCCTTATTCCAATCCTCTTTCTCAAACCGAGACCAGTAGTGAACAAGGCCGCGGTACGAGGGGATGGAAGGGAGGGCAATTAAATTAAAGCAGGTTTGACTTAGTAACAAATAGAAACATTGTTTATAAATGTTTAATATTTGATTCCTAAGTCTTAAACCTGCTTTAATTAATGCCTCAGTACCAACATACGGAGGTGGGAACCTCGGTCTTGAAGTAGTTCCAAAAGTAGGCTAAGTAACCGCTGGAATGACACAGAAACATGGGCATAAGCATGAGACAATCAACAATCAACAAGTGAAACCCTGGTCAAAGACGAAAAGGTTAAAATGTGGATATGATACTGATGTACTTATCTTGATTGTCTACATCCATGTAGCTGTGCTCGTGGTGTGGAAGTAATCTCTACCAAGAAAGGACCCCTACCCAGAGGGTCGATAGGTCTACTCGGGAAGCAATCTCTACCAAGAAAGGACCCCTACCCCGAGGGTCGATAGGTCTACTCGGGAGGCATTATATGCATGCAGGTACTTGGCTGTTCCTAAGTCCGGGTGAAGCATAACTTGTCCGTGCCTAGAGGTCGCCAAGCCACACCATTCTCAGTCCACAATCGTCTTACGTCCAACTTGTCTTGAGAGTTGAGCGTAGATGACGCAGCTGAGATCATGAGAAGGAAGTCAGATTCAACCTGAAAGACACAATCAAAACCGCAGTTAAGGTAAAGATTACACTCACCATGGAGTCAGGCATCTTAGAATGATGATTTAGTGTCCGACATCTCTTAGAGGATCCAAGGTCGTCCATCTGACTTATATCTTCCTTCATATGTGATCGAATCAAATGTGGACCAATAGTATGAATGAGATGAGATGATACAGCAATTTGCAGATTTGCTGCAATGATACAAAATGCCGCCCCCCCCCCCTTTTTTGAAAATTTAGTTGACCACGTGCTGGGCAGCTATAAGCGGCCCAAGCGTGGTCATCCTATCTGACTGGACTGACATATCTCTCAGATAGAAATTGGTGAACGTGGAGTTCGCCGTCCAGGCACAAGACTGGACAATGTCAAGGAGGGACAGGTTCTTCCATAAAGGCCATGACGTGGCAATGGCGCGAATCTCATGAGAAGAAGCAGTAGACAATAGAGGGGGAGCGTCAATGGCCAATTGATAAGACCATTTAATGGTTTTCTTCAACCACGCGGCGATGGTATTTTTAGTAATGTCACGCAAAGCCGACGGGCGAAGAGACAGAAATAACAGGCGCCGAGAGCCGCGAGCGGAATCGGTACGAGTAAGATAGTGGCGAATAGCACGAACCGGGCATAACAGGAGGTCGTCCTCGAGCCCATGCACGAAGTCTGACAACGCAGGAATGGAGTACGAACGTTGAGCGCACGGACCTGAACGAACAGACTCATTTTTGGCGATAAACTCCGGAATGGGCCGAAAAGAAATGCGAGACCAATCCGCCGTCCAGGTCATAGAAGATCTTTCAAGAGCATGAAGTTCAGACACTCTAGACGCTAAAGCAAACGCCGCCAAAAAGGCAGTCTTATAAGACACAGCTTTTATAGAAGCGGATTCTAAGAGTTCAAAGGGCGGACGAATCAGAGCACACAGAACCACACCGATATCCCATTTCGGTAACAGTTGGCGCGTACGGCGAGACTGTAACGCGAAGGTGCGAATGAGCGCAGAGATATTATCGTTTAGACTAATGTCTGTACCCGAGGTAAGACGTAACACCCTAGCCAGAGCAGATCGATACCCTTCAATGGTGCTGATTTGAAACTTCTTATCACGATGAAGATGAAGGAGGAAGTCAGCTACTAGGGAAACAGAGGCAGAGTCGGGATCGGCATCATGTCCTCGGCACCAGGAGACGAAATAGGCCCATTTCGCCTGATAGAGCTGCGATGTGGAAGATCGATTGGCTGAAACCATCGTTCGTGCAACCTCTGCTGAAAATCCTTGGACTGCGAGTGCATTCTGGATAGTCTGCAAACGTGTAGGTTGAGCCACCGTGGGTTGTGATGAAAAATCCCGTGCGGTTGACGTAACAGGCTGGGCCAAACTGGCAGACAACGTGGCGGGGCCGTGAGAAGCGGGACCAAAACCGGAAACCACTGTCGACGAGGCCACCACGGCACTACGAGTAGGATGATGCAGTCGTGACGAGAAATCTTTTAAAGCACTTCCAGAATTAGGGCCATCGGTGGGTAGGCATAAGCTAGGAAGTTGTCCCAATTGATTGACAGGGCGTCGATGTCGAAGGCTTGAGGATCCAGAATCGGACTGACAAACAGGGTCAACTGAGCGTTGTTCCTCGTAGCAAACAGATCGATCAGAGGGGACTCCCAGATGGTGGAGATCTGCTGGAACACCTCCGGATGAAGTTGCCACTCGGTCTGAAGAACAGTGTCCGGACGAGATAAGCTGTCCGCTAAGACATTGAGCCGACCCGGAACATGGCGGGCGTGGAGATGAATATGATGAATACGAGTCCACTCGTACAGATCCCAAACTAGACGAAACATTGGTAGCGAGCGGGTGGTACCCAACTTGTTGATGTGCGCAATGACTGTGGAATTGTCCGTCGCTATGAGGAGAGACGAGTACATGAGACGATGACTCCAATGTTGCACCGCCAGGATGACTGCCTTCATCTCCAGAAGGTTGATGTGAAGACTGGCATCCAACGTTGACCATCTGCCGGATACCACGAATTCGTCCAGATGGGCTCCCCAACCGGTCTCGGACGCATCGGTGTACAGATGATGACTCGGAGCCGGAAAGCGGAATGGAACGCCCTGCATGACGTTGAGCCGGGATTGCCACCAGACCAGATATGGATGAAGAGACGTCAATACCGGCACCGCTGGATTGATGGAAGGTGTCTGTAGGTAAGGATACAGATGATACTGTAGTGGACGCACCTGTAGTCGGCCGTAATGAGTTAGGTCCTGTGTGGAAGTGAGCAAACCTACCAAACTTTGCCACTGTTGACGTGTCCGTGACGTTGATGACAAAAACTTTCGGATCACCAGCTGAATTTTGTCCCAACGATCCTCCGGAGGGTATACCCGTTGATGATAAGTATCGAACACTGCGCCGATGTAACGGCGAACTTGAGCCGGGACTAACTCTGACTTGAGAGGATGAGGGATGAATCCTAGATGACGTAAAACCAGAAGCGTGAACTGGACTTGCACGTTGAGACGGGACTCGTCCGCCGCCCATAGGAGGATGTCGTCTATATAAACCTCTATCTGAATACCTCGCAGGTGTAGAAATGCCATGACAGGAGAGGTAATGCGGGTAAACAACCAGGGGGCTATGTTGACCCCGAATGGGAGGACCTGCCATTCGAAGCGACGTTCGTTGATAACGAAGCGGAGATAACGGCGATGACGTGGATGAATTGGAATATGAAGATACGCGTCCTGCAGATCGACTGAGGCCAGCCAATCCCGATGATGTATGCGGGCCCGAATCGATGAAACAGTCGGCATCTTGAAATGAGGGGGGTGGTGAGATGAAACTTGTTTAACACTTTTAGGTCGATCACCATCCGCATCTGGAGCGAGTCTTTCTTGGGAACCAGAAATACGTGGCTGTAAAACCCCAAACTGACCTCTGTCCGAGGTAACTCCCTGACAGCTCCCTTGTCGATGAGCGTGTTGACCGAAGACAGAAGAGTCTGCAAGTGACCCGCGGAAACTGGCAGGCGGGATGGGCGTGGCCAAGCGATGAGTTTGGGAAGGGAACGAAAACTGAACAGGAAGCCTTTCTCCAAAACTCTTAAAATCCAGGCGTCGTCCGTGATGAGACGCCAGTTGTCTACGAAGTATTGAAGACGGCCGCCCACAACATGATGACTGAATGAACGGAAAGCAGGAGGATGAAAAACTTCGGCTTGATCGGACACGGAAACTTGATAGTCATTTGTTGGAATGACCACCCTTCTTGGTTGATTTTCCACGAAAGGAATGGCGACCCCGGCCTCGTGGAGGTTTGTCGATACCCCGAAAATTCCCCCGAGCGCCCCCATCTTGTTGAGTGGTAGAGGACCTACGACCACGCTTCTGGCGACGATCCGAAGAACCGCCACGAGCAACAGCCGCAATCAAGCGCGCAGTACGTTCTTCACGAATCACGGGTACAACGGACTCAATAGCATTGTTGAAAATGGACTTGGATGCTAATGGCTGATGAAGCAAATAATCCTTAACCATAAAAGAGACGTCCGGCTTGACAACCTTAAGTAAGGCGTTGCGTTGCGCTTGGAGAAGCGAAACGTATGAATAAGAACTGGCCTCAATGACTTGACGGTTAGCCTGCACTAGGGTTTCAATGAAACCCCGTAAATAGGCAACGCGACCCGGAGACAAAGAAGTCGACCCATCGTCCAGGCGTAACTCAGGATCCAAAGCAATCCGCGAAGTAGCCAACAAAAACCAATCGGCGACTGAAGAAGCACGTTGGATTACCAATAACATCTCTTGGATATTCTCCACGAAATTGGAATTGAACTCAAGCGGAGTCGACTTAGATGACTTAGAAATCTGCGATAAATCTCGATCACGTTTGGGTGGTTTGTCAGGCAAAACGTTATCATGAACGTCATGGGGAACCCGGAAACGAGGCTTCTTGAATTTATTGTCATCCTCTAATTGACGATCAAACTTCTCTAAATAATCCACCCACGCTGGAGACGGAGCGCATGTACGAGGAGTCACGGGCTTGGAAGACGTGAATGCAGAATCCGCTGCTGTCCGACACTTATTACTAGATGGAACAACCTTCGAAGGGGCGGGCATATCCGGAACCAACGCTAAAAGCGCCTGCATTCTAAGCAAAAAATCCATCTTCGACGTATCTCCCGAACTTTCCCGAGAGGAAGAGGAATCATCCGACGAACTCGACGAGACCGGAGATTGAGAACGAGAAGAAGATAAATCATGATCCACCGAATGATCAAGGAATGGCGCCCGTTGATAATGAACATGGTAATCTTGATCAGAAGGAGCCGAAACCCGAGGTAAACGGTGAGTAGGATCAGGAGAATGAACAGTCGAAGTACGAGAACGGCGTACCGGCGAACGGGAGGGCCGTAAACTAGTACCAAAATGAACCGGTGGACGAGAACTACGGATCGGAGAACGAGACCGTCGAACCGGCGCAATAGAACCACGAACAGGTGAAAACAAACGATAAGGTGGTGAAACCGACCGTCGTGTACGAGAACGTGAACGGTATTGTGTACGTGAGTGTCGTGTAGCAGTATGTGAACGACGATGTGAAGAATCAACAACCGCGGAAACTGGAGTTCGTAAGTTCGCAACTTGAACACTCAACGGTAGAACCGAACGAGCTTCCATAGATTTAACGGAATTAGGAAAACTATGTTTAGTCTTAACCCGTAAAGGAGAAACTGACACACGACGACGTTTATTTGCTTTCTTCCTTCTAGAAGAAACATGTGGTGAACCGATAGGTAAAGGTGAAATAACCTGAGGCAAAGAATTCTTTTGTCTGACGGAGACAATGGAATGGCCAGGCAAGACCGACCTGGTCTTTGTTGAGCGTAACAAAGGAACGGGATCTGGATCGACCCTAGACAATGAAGCTCCGAACCGGGTCAAACTGTCTAGCAACCTAGAATTATCTTTGTGTAGGATAGTACCGCTTGGTGGAATACATACCGACGCGGGAGAAACTGGGTCTTGACCAGCTCGGTCAAGATCCTCATTACACTTCATATCATTGACCAAAGAAATTTCTAAGACCCGTCTGTCGATCTCCGAAATAGACGGGACATCACAAGCATGTAAAAGAAAAACACGACGAGCCTGGGCATAACTCCTCCAAGCCGTCGGATCCCATAATACACATTCCGCGCACGTGGACGCACGATAACACAAATCTTTACAAGAAAAACAAGCCGTGTGAGCGTCCAAAGGGGACAAATTTTGCCCGCACGTACGACAAGGAATAGAAGTCGGAACTTCAGACATAATAATACAATAAGTAAGTTCCGAATAAACAACAAAGTCAACACTTGATAAAGGATACACCAGCGAGACAACAACAACTAATGTTGTAAAATTGACTCTGAACACTTCCCTAGATGTGCACTGCTCGAGCAAACAGGAGAAAGAGGATTGGAATAAGGCTTACAATGACCTTTATAGTAACCACGCTGGATTGAATGGGAGAGCTCTCCTAGGGGCGGACAACTCTCTCCTAGGGGAGTTAACTTTTTCTTTTAACTTCCGTTTTTCTACGTTTGATTGTGCATTTAATTGGAGATTAAGGCATTAATTAAAGCAGGTTTAAGACTTAGGAATCAAATATAAACTGTTCAACACAAAGCTCTCATCAAAATGCTCACTAACTCGCCTTGAAAATCTAATTCAGGAGATCAGCTGACTGTTCACCTGTTATTTCCTCAGGTCAAGGCCTGCAATGGATAACTACGTAAAAAGTGAATTGGTTTTTGATCAACGACCCCAGACAAATGTGTTGAAGTGATCATGGTGATACTGCAGGCCTTTTTTTAGTTCTGTTTTCACACTTTAATTTTAAATATGTTAAAGCATGTGGGCGTGAACTGACCAGAAACGAAAAAAACAATTTTTTCTTCTTTTTTTGACTTTTGTGGACCCATGCAGCTCCAATATGCAATATAATTCTTCACTGACAAATAAGTACCAAGGCCATTCCGATAATGTCATTCCTTTTACCTCATTTGGATGTGCGGTTCCAACGTTTCCATCGCAAAAATGATACGGAGAACCCTCGTGTTGATACATGTAAGTTCATTCTGACATTCATGGGGCTGCAGCAATTTCCATGAATGCCAAGGGTTCAGAAACATGGGCGACTAAATGACGGGAAAGACCAGACAATGAACATATCTCTGCATTTTCTTCAAGTGAAAAAAAAAAAATCCAACGTTTGTATTAGGCCTGGGATCTAGTGAACAAAATCAGTCTGGAAAATGAAATGAAAAAAAACTTAGGATCTGATGAAAGAACTGGAAACCAGGCTACAGAATCTTGCCACGTAAGAGTTAAGCCAATCACCAGGTTGATGAATTTGAAGAAAAAAACACTGCATGAATCAAAGAGACAAGAATAACTCAAAACTCATACGCAAAATGAAGCAACTCTAATAGTTTAAGAGAAATCACATTTCAACAGACGTCATTCAGCAAACAGAATACTAAAGCCAAGACCCAGAAATTTCAGTGGCAACAAAGAACAATTTATGCAGTGTCGACTGTCCCACTAGGTAAAATGAAGAACAAAATGAAAGTTGAACACCAAGAGCATTTAAGAACAATATCATATACATCCACATTCACAAACTTACTTTGGCCACAGCATCAGTGTCCTTTGGAAGGCAGGAAATAAAACGAAAAATTATTTTAATAATGTGAGGAGAGTAATCTGACCCTCACATACTGGCATTTGTAAGCAGCAGTGAGGAAGCCAATTAGTGTTAACCTTCATGTACATGTACAACATACAGTATTTAGTCATTCTAGAAATGTACTAGTCTCCCCAAATGGCTTTATAATGGGTGGCCTGCACAATACATGTAAGACTACAAGATAAAGAAGATGGCAAAATCCTGTATATGATAATGTAGTGGTCAAATCCGTGTAATGCAATACTGCGGCTTTGCCAGTTTTTCAAGGCACACAGCTTACAGTACTGCTTAAAACTGATGGTGAGGGCAACAAGAGAGGGCAATTGTAATTATGAATCAAAACACAATAGCAATATGAAATATGGTTAACATGTGATTTATCAATTATTGGAGATGAAAATCATGAATATTAAGATTATATATTTCACCATCCCACCTTCCAGAGCCTCGATTTACAATGTACATTCCCACAATGACATAATGAGTCATGCCACATATACAATATTCTAATATTTAGACAACTGTTCCTACTACAACAAATAGGCGAATAAATAACTGCCGTACCATGCACATTGTCATTGATAAAGGTCTACTCTGCGACATTTGAACAACATGTGTCTAAAATTCAAGACTCACGTTACCCACACATCATGAAAACACAAGCAATACACATTTCACATGTACATGTATGCAAAGCCTGCTTTCATAAATTTGATGAGCCAATATGCGAAGATATTTTACTATTAAAACAAATGAGTGAATGAGTGAGTAGGATTTTAATATCACTTTCAACAAGTTTTCAGTCACATTATCCCGACAATGTGCCAACCAGTCCTTGATCTATCCTCTTACTCCTGAGCACCAAGCAAGTTCCACTTTTTAAATCTGGCCTGGGATCGAACCTGGATCTGCCTCTTACCATTATAAAATGACAAAGCATTAAAGTGTCAATGCATGAGAAGCAAAAGAGAATTCTAGGCAATGTAATGGTGAGACACCTATTGTCTTGAATTTGTATGTGTTAGGAATCTGTTTGACATGTCAAGGGTCTAAAATTTATGAATTTCTGAGGTGGACATGGTACCTTGGAAATGTTAGGGCCACAAATCTGCTGCCCTAGAAGTAAATCCTCTTATCAATTAATCATAGGAAGTGAAATTTCTCACCATAAAAACAGGACGATCTGAACCTTATCAGATAAAGGAAGTTGGCAAGATGGTTCAAACTGACTTTGGGGAGCTTCTTGAAATTGTGGTATGCTACGATCTGGCATAAGGCATTCCAAAATGACATGGGTGCAGAGTTGGGAAGCATAGAAATTCAGCCTAGCATACTCTTTGGAACCCATCAGAAAGGAAGGATGGCAATACAATATAATATGGCACAGAGGGAACAGTATATGTCATTCCAATTGGAACTCCTTCCCATGCTGATCAGAATAATAAACTGGGCATCAGGTATCGGATTGGGTCATCAATGACATATGCCATTCCTATCGAGGGAATACCCTAATTTCCAAAAGCTACCATGCAGGTAATCCAATATTTCTTCACTATTTTAATGAATTTACAGGGTGATTAAATAGGCCGGGGTCATTAATTGTTTTACAGGGTGATTAAATAAGGGGTCATTAATTGTTTTACAGGGTGATTAAATAAGGGGTCATTAATTGTTTTACAGGGTGATTAAATAAGGGGTCATTAATTGTTTTACAGGGTGATTAAATTATTACAGGATTTACCATAACCTCTGGAAAGTAAAATCTTGAGACAGCTAACGAGATAAATATAACCCATCTCCTAAACCATCACAGGATTAACATTCACTAATTATTTCCCATCTGTTAATAAACCTATGACTGAACCATTTTCACCTCACTGTGTATCATCAACATTGTAATTACAGGTGTAACTACAGCAAACTCATTAGGATTTGGGCAGTAATGATCTATTTACACCTGATTACATCTACATGTATGTATGTACACGTACATCTATCTCTGCAGGAGTGATTTACCTCCCTTCAGTTATCTTCATTAGTGCAATGTACTAACCTACATGTACATGCAATTAACCTTGGGAGAAATGTGTTTTCTGCTGGATATAAATACTTACGTAAATATAGGTATTATACCATACATGTACATCATTAGCATTACTGTAACTTACAATGTAGATATAGGGTTACTAACCAGTCTTCAAATTAACCATATATTGGGCTCAATAGAAATATCTTATTAATCAATTGTTTGCCTTTCGTCTCCATTTCTATTTTTGGGGGTACATGAAGCAGAAGGTAAGATAGGGTGATGACAGGGTCAGGGGTGGTTTGGATGGAAATGCCAAGGATCCAAGGGTGTGGGGAGAGCTGACTGGGGTGTGCCAATTTCTCTGTTCAAATACATGTACATGTGTACCTAGCATTCATATTTTAATATCCTCTTCCAACTTTATTTACTAGAGAGAAAAAAAAATCAATCTAGAAATTGGTTAACAGTTAACAGGGTCTGAAATAACTGATCAATCTGTTATCCACATTAGTTCTGATCAGACCATGACATTTAGCATGACATGTTAATTATTAACCAATTTCTAGACTTTTTTTTTCTCGTGTAAACAAACCTGGAAGAGGATATTAAAATATGAATGCAACATGTATTTGAACAGAGAAATTGGCACACCTCAATCCTGATAACATTTTCTGAAAATGACTGCTTATTTTGAGTTTGCTTATTGCAGACCCAGAGTTGCAAGCATTAATTGCGGCCGAGTTGCTAAATTATTGTATAGTCAAAATAGAGCTACCAACTCCCCCGCCAACAGACAATATATATTTCCATGTGCATGGGCATACATGTAGGCACATGGACTTCATTGCTGTACCTGTACATGTAGCTTTACTATTAACCAGTACTTCATAGCTGGCGCTAAAACATGTATACCAGCATTCGGAGCTGACATTTCTCTCCCCTTCAACCAGAAATGACATTTCAGACTTGTTATTTGTCTTTCCACTTTTGTCTGTTGACAGAGGTGGGGGCAGTGGTGGTTGCAGACTGGGAAAAGATGATTGAATCAGGAGGTTCCAAATGGGGGGTACACAGGCCTGGTGCAGCAAATTTGTATGATGAATTGGAAGAAAATAGAAAGTGGAGTAGTGGAAAGACTGTGATGACTCGAATGCAAGCCAATAACTTAGAGAAATTTTATTATATTTTTTTTCTTCAAAATTTCAAATCAGTCAATCAGCTACTAATATGATCACATGGTGCACTATATGTACATGTGAGAGGTCTGAAATATTGTTAATGTATACGTCGTACATCAGCTCAAATTGGAGGCTCAAGATGAGGGTGTTCAGGGACCATGATTTAGCGGTTGATCTACTGAACATTATATTTCTATCATACTTTATATAGATACGGTGAATGCTCTAATAATTCAATCACTCTATTACCCATTTCTTCTAATTATTCAGACAGCAAAACTTAACTTCAGGTATCTGTGGAGAAAAATTCTGCTAATTAATACTCTACAAATTTTACCAGCTATCTTTTCAGTTCTTGAGATCGATAACATATCCATTACCACAGTTTTTAGCCTCAGTTGAAATATTAAGATGCTTTTTTTCTGCTTCCAAGTCGAAAAATGCTTTTCGAAAAAATTGGAAGAAATAGAGTAATGTTCAATCAACCCCAAATTTTGGTTCAACCTGTTATCAGTAACACTAATATAAGGAGTGAGTGATTATGATGACTTTGAACAATCTAATCAGTCATACCACAATATTTGGGACTTTTTTTCACACGTCACACCCGGGAACCCCACAGGTGGGTCCTTTTTTCTTCTCACACCCGAGACCCCTCGGGTGGGCTCCTATTCTTTTTCACATCAGAGAACCCCAATAAGTGGGCTGTAACGACAAGCTGTCTGATGAGCCGAGGCCTTTGTATAAACATGTACGATGACCAGGGTTGTGCACAACGACATCCCAGGTCAATCCTTTTTCAGCACCCCACCCCCCCCCCCTCTAAGAAATTTGATTACTGATTTTACAGGGTGATCAAATTTATTAGAACACATTGAATTTTAGCAACAAAATTGGTGGTGATGATTATTAGAGAATTTACCGTAACCATTACATACATGTCTCTAGGATTGTACAGGTCATGTTAACAAACTGAACTTGACATGAAGGAATTTAGGACACAGACTGGATGAATCATGACTGCACTTCAGAGTGGGAGGAATGAAGTTAAAGTTCTCACAATACGCTCAATACTTAGTAGGCTAGAGTATTTCCACATGTAAGACTATAATTCCAACTCAATGACAAAATTTACTCGTTTTCATACTGTGATATTCATATGGTTCCTCTTTCGGGAAAGAGAGAGAATTACGGTTTAACGGATTTATGATCTTTCAGGGATCATATACAGACATGAAATTATTATTATGCAGTTTACCACCCACCAGTTCTATGGGTTCTGAAGAGAAGGGAGGGAGGGAATTTGGCTTAATGTCACACTCAAGTTTGTTTCACTCATATGGTGACAGTCAGTTTGGTTGGTGGAGGAAGCCGGAGTACCCGGAAAGAACCACCGCCCTTCGGCAAGGAACTGACAAACTTGGACCAACTGGGCTCGAACCCGTGCCGGTTCAGCGGTGTGAGGCTATGGGTTCTGGAATGGACACCCAAACTTTCCTGTAGGCTGATATTCTATCAAAATTTCAATCCTATTCTATTCTCAGATTTCAGATGAGTCTCCTCCATCCTACAATTCAGCTTTCACTCACTATATTCTTGTTTTTGTTTTTCAGGGAGTCGGGTGGACATATTATGTGATGGTGATGTCTGTCTGTCCATCTGTCCATGTCCAGTCTATATCAGTTACCTATCTACAGTTGCAATTTTTTGTGAGTGGATACCCTATCAAATTTGTAGCTAAGGTCAAGGTCACTGTGGCTCAAAACATCAGAAAATTATTGCAAATTGCTATTTTTTGTACCAATACCAAAATTGAGGTCAAGGTCAAAAGATCAACGTCACTCTGATCACAAAATAAGGAAATCATTAAAAATCACATTTGCTTTTGTTATACATTGGGGAGAATTTGTTAATTTGTTATTAAGGTCAAGGACAAATGTCAAGGTCACTGTGGCCCAAAAATCAGGATATCAGGGAAAATTGAAGTTTTTCTTCATGAGTGTATACATTATGGGGAGATAATGTGTTGCGTTCCCAAATAGAGGTCAAAAGTCAACATGACTCAAAGATCAGGAAATAAGTTGAGAATCTAGATTTGGCATTACACATGCAACTCCAATTCAGAGCTACATGTATTTTGACATGTGATCTCTCATTATAATTTGACATCAAGAGGGAAGAAACACCCTGATGACTATTAGGTCAAAAGGTCAAGGGTCGCTGATTTACTAAACGGCAATGCTGTATTTCGGGAAAACTAAATGTTATACTCCAAAATTAAAACATGATTGTTGTGCGGGCATATAAGCCAATACGCCTCCCTGAACGCGACATTAAAACCGTAATTCTCTCTCTCTCCCTGTTCAGAATCAAAATAAACTTTAAATTATAACAAATAGTGGTCATGTCAATACATGTAGGTAGTTCTTCAAAGACGATTTTGGTATAGAGAAAAACACTGTGCTGTTTTCACAGAGAAATTGCTATTCTACACAAATATACGGTACACTAAGTCAGATGATGCAATTCAACAACCAGAAGACCCAGTGCCCCATAATCACTCTGATCATATACAAGGTAGTGTTTCCATGATACCAATGATGCAGATTTGACTCTGAACCCGGTTAGTGAGCTTCTTGAAATTAGGACCTGAGGTCCCTAATAGGAATGGCATACGCTGGTTATCCAAATGGGGTACACCGTGTCCAGTTTAGTGTTCTGATCTGGATGGATTAGAGTTCCAATTGAAATGGCATATGCCATTCCCCTCATGCCATTGCCTGGTATGGCATAAGCCAGCCTTTGTCTGCCGAATTCCAAACTGTATGCCATGGAGTTCCTAGGAGTTCCAACCCGGCACACACTGCCACTCTGTTTGGAATGCCTTATGCCAGTTCCTAGTACATGTATGCCCCAATTTCAAGAAGCTCTAATACATTAGTTTGTTTATAAGATGGCTGGCTTTACAGTAACACAAATGTCTGAACAATAGAAACTTACATTGAAAGACAGACCGGATATGCAGGGCTTGTGTTTTGAGGCGAGTGATTGTATCCTTTAACCTTAATCACTCGCCTCAAAACACAAGCCCTGAACATGCTGGATATGTACATTAATGTTACAGGGTGCAAACATTGACAACTTCTGGGATGTCTTACATAATTGAACCATGTGACAACAGTGTTACTGGACAAAGTTAGGTATTCATTGTGAATACATTGGATGTGTTGGATCCTACATGTGTAGTATGGCAGCTATATACATGTACAATGGCCTTGTACATATGTGGGCTTTCTTACAGAATATATGTGTTTTTATTACCTAATTATAGGGATTTCCATGGAAACAGAGAATTTGTGGCATAGAAACAGCTGTTGACTGTGTTGACAGGATGACATGAACTTGAAGGCAAATGTTACATGTACATTACGGAGCCTACTACATGTACACTAGCTTCATGGTTACACAAGTACCATATATAATTTCAAAGTATTATATATGAGCAAGGCCATTTAGACAAATATTATGGTTTTATTGGCATTTTTCTGTCTAGATATTCAGGGATGGAAACAAACTTAAGCTTTTTAATAAGTTATTAAACTGCAAAAGTGATATAAATTCCAAGTCTAATACATTGGACTTGCATTTGTGTGGATCAAATACAATAATTATCCTGATGAACATGGGAATGCATACATGTACTTGGCCACTTGTACTGGAAATAGAACATGTATTTTACAGCAGATCCAAGTATATTTCACCATATTTACAGTATGTATTTAAGTTTATCTTGCTAATCTCCAGTCATGCCAGTCAGGGCAACAGACCTGGTATCTATACTGCTCAACAGACATGACAGAGAAAACATCCAGGCATACATGTATGCAGTTTGAGATGATTACACTAATTAGAGATTTTCCTAATCACAGAAAGAAGGAACCATTACCAGGAAAAACCCCATTATCACCAGGCCAAACTACATTGAGGAAAACCATAAACTAGCCAGCAGAAGCTCAAGTGGTCCATCTGACTCAGTTTTTTTTGACAGCTGCAAGTACATGTACACATAGTAAACAACATTCTCTGATAATGAACCTACAAAAACTGTGATTGACTAGATGTTCAGTTCTCAACAAACCAATGAAAATACTGGATCTCTTTTTGAAATTTGAATTGACCAATCAAGTCTTCTAAAACTAGAAGTTCTTCCTTGATGCAATGAGTTATTAAAAAATCAATCCAATCACAACGATGCAACATCAAAATGTTACTCATTTATTTGAAAATATCCTTCATATGTATGTACATGTACATGTATCTTATAACTCATGCTTGTCCTGCACAAATTATCAACACAGAATGTTTGACCAAAACAGGAAGTCTTTCACTTCTGGTTGGCATGTGTGGATAGTAGACAAACTTTATTTTAAGTCGATACAGTAACAGTAACTCAGATGATCTATTAAATCGACTTGAAATAGGCAAAAATATGTACATGTACATGTATACTGAAGTAAAATTGAAATAACATCTTTATCAAGCTGTGACAAGCTTGATAAGGGTGTTAGTATCTACACTGAAAATCAAAATGTTGGACATCTGTAATGAAGTAGTAGTTATCCATAAAATCACATTCTTGAGTTACCCTTGATCAAATTATTTGAAAACTTACATGCTTCTTTCATAAGCAATGCTGATCAGTTCACTCTGAATACTGAATCATACATACATTTGCAACTCTCTTGTCACACAGCTATTAACTAGAAGCTGAAACTGGTGTTTGAAACACATGCCCTGTCCAAGTGCCGTACCATACACGAATATCCAGTATCAGTGATGCCAAAAATGTTTGTTAAGTCCTTAAAAATGCAAGAAGCCAATGTAACAGTCTGAATATCTACATTATGTCATACATTGTAGATCTATAGCCTTGCATATGAAGGACAATCATATCATGATACATGTATTAGAGAATGTTGAAATTGATCGTTTCCTCAGCCAACAAAAACAGTTCGGACGGTCTGACTCACAAAAGGTCGCACAGGCATGTGCAAAGCAATTAGCCCCTTGCGCAATATGAGAATACAATATGATGAGCCACATAGAACATCATCATGCACCTGGCCATGCAGAAGGATCATGCTGAATTGAAAATTTCTCTACCATGCCCATCAGAAATAGTAAGTATAAGTTCCGTAGAAATACATATGTACATGTTTCGTAAAGTAATTTTCCGTAGAGCTGATAAAAGGAGAAACAGATCTACACTGTACCTGTATACTCAAGAAAAATCGTGTTTCTGTGTGTTTCATGTCGAATGTGAGAATATTGTTGGTAAGATGTCACCCATCAAGACCATACATGCAAGTCAGGATATAGTGAACAGAGAAATAATAAATCAGGGCATGTCTCCTCCTTATGTCGGACATGTCTCCTCCTTATGTCAGACATGTCTCCTCCTTATGTCAGACATGTCTCCTCCTTATGTCGGACATGTCTCCTCCTTATGTCAGACATGTCTCCTCCTTATGTCGGACATGTCTCCTCCTTATGTCGGACATGTCTCCTCCTTATGTCGGACATGTCTCCTCCTTATGTCAGACATGTCTCCTCCTTATGTCGGACAAAAGGAGACAGAACACACCAGTCTGCATCTATCAGAGTTTGCATCTCCCGAAATCCTTGTCCACATATACAGGGATTCATAGACGTCCGTTTTTACTACCGTTAAACGGTAGAAAAAAAATGTCAAAAACTGAATATAGACAGCAAAAAACTCAAAAGTGTACGTTTTGGACAAGAAATACTCAATGTTTTTGACGAAAACTCAATACTCGAAATGGTGCAAATTATTTCAGTGACGTGAAAATCATCGCCGATCCTTCGACAATTTGCGAGTTCTGCGAAACGTACACACACGTTTTGCTGACGTAATGCGCTAACTAAACCTCGGAGACCTTTGCTCGATTATTTTTTGGGAGCCTCGAATACTCTCTGTAATGGTTCCCGACTGGCGCCGAAGGTATGAGTGTATTCTCCTTTGCTCGGCTGCTGGTGCACAGCTACCTACGTTAAACCCAACAGACGAAAACAGTCTATATGAAGGAATTGAATGCTAGCTGGCGGTCTGCAGACGAAAAGTACACGAGGGTCATTTTGGATATCATTTAGCAGATGAATTTGATTCGGATTCGTTCATAATTAGAATGACAAACAATTTTCCCTAAGACAGAACATCGGGCAAAGTAGAATCAAGCGGTAGGAAATTTATGAAAATAAATATGGATCGTTTCTGCAGAGACATTACCTGTATGATACCCGTCATGAACAACAACAACAACGCGGTCTAGCACTTTACGTTGAGAACATGCATTTCTTCAGAAGTCGATTTATTTGAGGTCTAGATTTTAACTTTAACGGCATTGCATTTCTTGTTTATGTCCGTGACTCTTGAATTTTTGTTGGTAATTTTTATCTTCACTGTATAAACCATCATGGTATAAAATGAGAAAATGTGGTACAAAAATATCTGGAATTTCCTTATTTTTTTAAATGTTTTTGCGTATCTCATATAAATCCATAGCCTAGTCTTTATATAAAGGTTCATTAATAACAATTGTTGATTTACTGCTTGTCAGGGAATGCAGCAGGTGGCCAGATTTTTATTTATTTATTTATTATTTTTTTTTTTATGATTATTATTTTTTTTTGCAATGCAGACAATTCCAATATTTGTTTCATATGCAATACAAAGATACAAATGAAATAAAATTAAGAGTATATACTTACCACTTACCAAACATGTTTAGGTTGAATACTGCTCATCAATGGAGATAATCACTCGCCTGAACTAATTTGTGCTATTATATGTGTGCTAACCACCCTCCTCAGAATAAATGAGGCGATTTCAATTTTTCCCATTGAGAAGTTTACATATAGTTGTGCAGTAACTAGCACTAGTGAAAATGGCAACTGGTCACGAAATGCTTGGTTCCGCAAATTTGGATTCTTTGGATTCTCGCAAACTAAGCCACTAAGAATCCAACTGGATTCTCGCAAAATTTTGCGAAATTCTACCCCTGCAGTTCCTTTGTTCTGAAGTTCGACGGCAACCATGCGATGGACGTAAAGTAGAAGTCCGAGTTCAAGACATCATTCTGCTTGACAGCTGCTACATCTTACGTGAAAATCCGCTGCTGATCTAAGGATTTTATAGCGTCTCTTGCAAGCGTTATATGATAATTATCTTTGAATGTTTATGATAGTTTGTGATCTCTTACCGCTGTTGGTGTTGCTACAAACACGAGGTCCAAAAAAATGAAATCTATTAAAATAAGTGAGCAAGTTACAATACAGAACATGTGTTTTTTTTTGTCATTCAGATGACCATTATCCAAATCACATTAGATAGCTCACCTTAGTACTACAGAAACTATTTGTTCATATCTTAATTGGTAGGGTGGCAAAAACATTCAAAACCTCAATATCAATTTGTGGGTGGGCCGTAAAAACTTGGGAAAACTCAATTTGAGCATAAAAAGAACTCAATATTTTATAGTGGGTAGTAAAAATTTGGACTTCTATGAATCCCTGATATACAGCCACTGATTGATTTTGCTCCATTTCAGCTTGATACCTTGACAGTCATAGCTTTGTGGATTTGGTTTTCAGATCAGTTAGAGACACATGATGGCAGGACACACAGACTCTGATAGGAAGTAAACACCTACTTTCACATACAAACTTCACTTGATGTGTACTGGACATGCATGAATGTGACAATGCACAACATAATCTACCAACGACGACGACAATGTAAAGGTACGCTAAAAGACAATAAATTTACTAAAGGGCCATTCACAATTGTGTGTGTAATAAGCAGCGAGTGCACACTGTATTCCAGTAAGTAAGACGGCATGCACAGTGCAATGAACATGTTGATCAATGTACATCTATTCAGAAACTCCAGCTCTGACTGGCTAGATGTTTTGCCTATAATTCTTCCCAAAGCCAATCAAGATAGGATTTGTTTTGTTTTTTAAACTTGAATTGATTGAACCAGAAGATATCCGATGGGAGCTAGAGTTTCTGAAATGAATCATTCATGAATAAATGGTGAGCATGGTATACATGGTATAGAGGGTGTGAAAAATGAAATGGATTATGTTTAATGTGTGAAAAAAAAGGAGGAAATTCTTATTTGGGACAAAATCTGCTTGTTTGCAAATCAAAATGAAATTCGCCAAAAGCATGCATCATTATTATTATTATTATTATTTTTTTTTTTAGAGGGTGATCAAATTTATTAGAAGGGCTGATTGAATTTGTCCACAGAATTGAAGTTTAATGTACAGCGATTGAATTACATATCACAATATTTACCCTAACCCTAGGTTCTTGCAGCGATTACATGTACAATATCAAAGCACAGGCGCAGAGGGGTCACAAATTTATTTTATGTTTTCTTTGCATGACCCGAAGTAAAGCTTATGCAATTTGACCAGGCCTGTATAATATTAGTAATTTCCCCAGGCCCATTTGTTATTCGTTCAGGCTATAATCGCTATTAGTTTTTTGGGGTATCTAACCATATTAGCTATCGGGACATCCAAAATTTATTAACTGCCAGGTTTATGCAAATATCCCAGACATTTACAATGTAAGATAAATATTTGCCCAATATTCCATAATCAGACAGCCTCAGAGTTGACAACAACACTTGATAAATGGCAGAAAAGATGTGTGATCAAAAGATGTTGAGGTGTGAATTGTGAATGACCCTTTACTTACTGGTGAACTACATAAAGAGAATAAGTAAGTGCCAACCTCAGCCAAAGAGGGAGAGCCAGGCTAGAGATGATAAAATGAGATCAAACAGTCGGTTATTTAGTTTGGAATAAAATGCAATGTTCATAGTCATACCTGGACGGACTCAGGCTATTGATACAAAAGACAAAAACATACAGGTGTTACCATGATACTATTACTGTAGATTAAGGTTAGCTCATTAATTAGTAATAACTAATATACTGATGTTAACATGTTAATGCAGCAGTCGGAAGCACTTCTGATTGGCTGAAATGCCGAGCACCGCACATGAGCATCAGTCTAACATCAGTGCCAGACTTGTGAACTCCGCTTTGAACAAAGCAAAGCGAACCACTTGTTTGGCTGACAAGAGTACACAATGTCATCAATGTATTAGTACATTCGGCATAGCCATTTACCAGGAATTCCGATGGCGGAAAGTTGGGAAGGGGGGGGGGGATGCCTGGTAGTGATGCTGGATAATCAGGTCAGATGCTTCTCTTAATCATGGCAATGTATTCCTTTGTTAGGAAGATTAAACCCATCTTGTGGAAACAATGTGTCAGACATGTCAGAAGGTATCATTCAGTCATAAATTCTCCATTTATTGGATACCTGACAGTGTAATTATGATCAAACTTCAACAAACAGGTATGTCTCATTAATAATGTTTTGTATGGTAAACAGCATGTAAGCTTACATAATCAGAGTGTAAAAAGTTCCCAAATTTATCAGCTAATTGCATAAAAGCATCCTGTTGACGGTTTGACATGTATAGCTCATAAATTCAGTTTCACTGTAGTGTACCATATCTGATGTCACAAAACAATATATTTTGAATAGATAGTTTCAAAATACCTACGGGATATTCAGTAAAACTTGTCTACACTGACCAGATCGGTTTCTGGAATGGAGACCTATAGATCCATTCAATAACTATCATTGACTGAATTGTCTTCCACTTTTCTTCATAAACCAATGAAAACACAGGATTTATTTTTCAAATTTTGAATTGACCAAGTAGGTGCTAAATAAATGAGGTTTTGTTGTTTTCATAAAAATCCGTTTTAACAGGTTTGTCAGATTAGACAGCTTTTGCTCATAGGAACCTGATTATGCTGATAGCGACAGTAAACAGGAGGTAACTGTTTTCCTTACATCAAATATATTTACTGGCTCATGAGCTGTTCTGCGGATCCTCTTAGATTGTGAAATGGGCCACTTCCTGAATCGCTGGGATGATCATGAGCCCATAAAGAAACATGAAGAATGGCGCTGAGTGGAACCAAGAGAGCGAACAGGATTGATTGATCATGTTTTTCACAACAACAACGTCTCCTGCTCATTAGTTTCCTGGATGGAGTTTTGGGGAGAAAAGAGCTCACGAAAGACTGGAGTAGATTACAATCAGGGCTATTACCACATGGCGGGGAAAGGAACACGATACAATCAACCACCATGTTCCACATGTGCTCTATATACTGAATAGGTCTGGCTATACACCGCGATCAATACGCGTCAGGGAGCACTTGTCATCCACTCAATCATGGTCATTGCGGACCCAGCTGTGATTGCACCCGGTGAAACATTGATATGTCTAGAGTAGCACACTGTCAAGGACAAATTGATTCTGATAGGATAACAACGGCAAGAAACAGAGGCGTATGAATTTGTAATTCCCGACCCCATATGGGCAGTATTTTATGTGTTATATGCATGAACATGTGGTAATGTACCAGAAATCTGAACGAACAGAGCAAAAATCCTCCGCATAAATCATTAATATTTTTTAATCAATATGACGAGAAGTAATTTGACAGCTCTTTTGTACGTCGTCAGTCATGTTCAGCATGTCAAATTGTGAAATATCACTTTGTAAACCAGCCCGAGCATTGATCAGGACGTTGAACACAAACCACTCAGTGTTCTGTGTACAATGTATGTCTGGGCAAACCAAGATAGACCGACAAATTGACTATTACAATCTACACCCAATCGAACACTCCCTTTTGTTGAAAGATAGCTGGCAGCTGGATTGGTGATTTTGGAGAAAAATCCATGGTATTTCTAGAGTCTGCATCTTTAGGAATCTTTACAGAAACTATGATTGGCTGGATATGCCAATTTTCTGCACTGTCCAATGAAAATGCCCAATTGTTATTTGAACAAGCTGAGTAGCTAGCAGGTCCTCCGCCAAGTAGCCTGTTTGAGAGCATGCAGCATATACGCTTTCAATATCTCCTTAAATATAACTTGGAAAGTGGATATGTGTATGTGGAAAGAGACGTTTATCTGGAATTGTTGAGACAATTTGAGGAGGTTTGGGAAGCAGTAATGGGTAGTGTAACACTGGAATGTAAGTCTGTAGTTGTATATGGATTTGTGGATGGTGAGGTTTATAAATCGATGGGTGGAATAGATCAAGATATCGCGTTCACAACACAGATGGGTACAATATGGGTGAGTGAAATCGAGTGAAATCCAAGATGGTCAATGGCAGCCATCTTGGATTACATACTACCTCAATGAAAATCAATACCAATGGCTGTCTAACTGATGTGAAGCACCCTCTCGAGTTTGAAGTCGATTGGTCAAATATTTCTCGAGATATCACGTTCACAAGATCCGAGATGGATGGAATCCAATATGGTCAATGGCAGCCATCTTGGATTACGTACCTCAGTGAAAATCAATACCAATGGCCATCTAATTGATGTGAAGCACATTCTCAAGTTTGAAGTCGATTGGTCGAACTGTTCTCGAGATATCGCGTTCACAAGATGTGTGATGGATAGAAGCCAATATGGTCAATGGCAGCCATCTTGGATTACGTACCTCGGTGAAAACCAATACCAATGGCCATCTAACTGAAGTGAAAAACCTTCCCAAGTTTGAAGTCGATTGGTTAATTTGTTCTTGAGATATCGCGTTCACAAGATGTGGAACGGAGTAAATCCAATATGGTCCATGGAAGCATCTTGGATTAAGTACCTCAGTGAAAATCAATACCAATGGCCGTCTAACTGATGCGAAGCACATTCTCAAGTTTGAAGTCGATTGGTCGAACTGTTCTCGAGATATCACGTTCACAAGATGTGGGATGGAAAAAAACCATATATGGCCAATGGCAGCCATCTTGGATTACGTACCTCAGTGAAAATCAATACCAATGGCCATCTGACTGATGTGAAGAACCTTCCCAAGCTTGAAGCTGATTGGTGGAATTGTTCTTGAGATATCGCGTTCACAAGATGTGGGACGAACAGAATCCAATATGGTCGATGGCGGCCATCTTGGATTAGGTACCTCAGTGAAAATCAATACCAATGGCCGTCTTACTGATGCGAAGCACATTCTGAAGTTTGAAGTCGATTGGTCAAACTGTTCTCGAGATATCGCGTTCACAAGATGTGGGATGGACAAAATCCAATATGGTCAATGGCAGCCATCTTGGATTACGTACCTCAGTGAAAATCAATACCAATGGCCGTCTGACTGATGTGAAGAACCTTCCCAAGCTTGAAGTTGATTGGTGGAATTGTTCTTGAGATATCGCGTTCACAAGATGTGGGACGGACAGAATCCAATATGGTCGATGGCGGCCATCTTGGATTACGTACCTCAGTGAAAATCAATACCAATGGCGGAGGACAAAAATAAGAGGACATGGTTTCAGAATGATCATCAAAGCTCACAATCAATGCATAATTTCACCCCAAAATCTAAGAGATTAGATCCTCTGATGCCCCCAGAAAAGTTCATGCAAAAGGGCTTAATTTAGAGGAGATAATCAAAATAATCGAGCAAAAGGGTCAAGAAGGAACCAAGCTCCTTTACAGGGAATGATTTGTGAGTCTCATTGGAAACAAATTGGTGTGAAGTCAGTCACTTATTGTTAAGATCAAACCATCACTCTGAAAGCCTGGTATCCGGCTGTGTCCCCTTCCAATGTACATGACAGCCTAGACTATTGATACCGGTAGCATGAATGCTTGAAGCAACTTATTATCTATGTATGGAGTATGAAGGCAGAATATAGAAATACATGTACATCTGATTAGACACAAGGAACGATATTGGTTGAATCTTTGGTTCAGTCCTGTGTGACACAAGCTCCCAAACAGAACCATATGGACGAAGAGTTCTAAGAGCACCATTATTGTCTATCTACATACATGTACATGTAATATTTGAAGTATAGGACATACGCAAACTCTCACAATGTAAATTTCTCCTGTCTTGATACATGTATATCCTCTCCCCCCTCCACCACAACCCACTGAAGGGGGGAGGGGGAATAATACATGTAATAGCTGGAAGTAGAATAATACAGCTGTTAACAGGGAATGTACAAATAAAGTAGATGTTACCTGTTTGAAATACCTGACCAGTATACAGGTTAGAATAGTATGAGCAGTGTAACTAAATAAATAAGTGCATGAATATCCTCCTACCTGCTGTTGTGTAGCCTGCGATTTTGCTTTTCTTAATCGATTTTTACATGCATCCAAATCCAGTCTCTTTGTCTCTAGTAATCGCTTCTCTTTCTGTAAAAAAACATGTAACAGTCATGATTGAAAGACAGCATTAAATTGTTTGTGTACATGTAGGGTAAGAGAACAGAAATAAATGTATATGTGCATGCATGCACACAATTTGACAGAAAAATTCCTTAAAATTTAGAAAATGTGTAAGAAAATATTGCCTGTGATGTTGTAGTCCTCGCAAATAAAAACAGGATTACAGGCAAGCACCTAAAAGGTGCGTGGACCCCTCAGCCTGTTTTTTTTTTTGTCAAGTAGGATCAGGGCTGCATCTAGAGCCAATTTAGTTTCGGAAAACATATGGGCGCCCAAAACTCAAATGAACCAAAAAACGAAAGTGTTGTTGTTCAATTTGAAAGGATTTCTGAAGGAAATACTCCTAGAAAAAGCTTCTGGGAGCCTCAATATCGATCCGATTGCATAGCTGGGTATTGAATTTCATGTTAATAAACCTCTGTTTTGTGATTGATCACAGGCTCTTTGCGCCGAAATTCACTTAAAAAAATTGGACCCTCAATAATGAATTACGAAAAGGAACTGGGAGTTTGGGATCGGAACATGCAAAAAATCTCTGGATACCGTATATAACAGACTTCGGTTTCACGTGAGTGGTGTGCTGGGATTACAGCATGCAAGAAAGTGTAGCTCTATCAGTGGCAATTTATGCATTGCACAAGTGTGATAACAAGTAAACACACTGATTGACACAGGCCCACCCTTATCATTATTTGGGGGGGGGGGGGCATAAGCTCCAGGTATGCAAACTGGTTCAAAATTGCCCAGAGTCAGGCTAAAAATGGGCTCTCCTAATCACTCGTTTTAAATAATTTCCAAGGTACAGTAACATGTTTGGTGACAAAAATTGAAGCATTATGTTGTACCAGTTACATGTAAATGTGTTGACACAAATATGGTTCATGCAAAAGTTTTAGGATAAATCATATCAATGTAGAATAGAATGATTTAATAGCAAAATTAAAGAAAAATGTTGTCCGTCATTCAATGAGAATCTTGAATGGACCAGGCTTTCTTGTATCAGGGAACCTTTAAAATTCACAATGAAACATGCAACCAAGGGTTCCCGATGGGCATAGATAACAGTGCAAAAGCTAAGCCATCAATAAATAATAATAAAAAATCATGAAATCATCATAGCCATCTGAAAATCTAATCATTTCATCAGTCAACATTCAGGAAGCTCTCACCAAAGTTTTGTCAGGCCCGACTTGATAGATCTGCAGATATTCAGTGGACAAGAACATGTTGATGGGCATAGATAACAGTGCAAAAGCTGAACCATCAATAAATAATAATAAAAAAAATTAAAAATCATGAAATCATCATAGCCATCTGAAAATCTAATCATTTCATCAGTCAACATTCAGGAAGCTCTCACCAAAGTTTGGTCAGGCCTAAGTTCATAGATCTGCAGATATTCAGCGGACAAGAACATGTTGATGGACGGACGCTAGGACGGACGGACGTACGTACGTACATGGCAACGACAAGACCCCACAGCCCTATGGGCTGAGGGGTAATTAAATATTAAGGTAGCAGTTACAGAACAAGAAGGAGAAACTGATCTAATGTCAACCCAAAGTTGTCCCTGTTCTGACACGATGTCAACCTAATTTTGATCAAATCATTGCTCAATATTTTTATATGATCATTCAAATGCTTTTAAACATTCAATCAACAACATATGATATTTACATGTATTACAATAAGCTGAAACAATCTGAACACTTCCCAATTAAAAGAAAATACAGGTCCATTCAAACAGAGGCACTTAAACGGAAAACAGTAAAAGGCAGAACTATGGTAATCCCTCTAATAATTCAATCACAGGAAGTGAAATTTCTCACCATAAAATCTGGGGTGATCAAATTTATTAGGACAAATAGTGGATGAAATGGTCCAAAATCATGCAGATAATCCATAGTTTCTTTCTTATTTCACTGATTTTAGAGAGTGATCAACTTTATTAGAATAGCCGATTGAATTTTGTCCCCAAAATGGGGGATGCTTGAATTTTGTCCCCAAAATGGGGGATTATTGAATTTTGTCCCCAAAATGGGGGATGCTTGAATTTTGTCCCCAAAATGGGGGATTATTGAATTTTGTCCCCAAAATGGGGGGTGATTGAATTTTGTCCCCAAAGTGGGGGGTGATTGAATTTTGTCCCCAAAATGGGGGATGATTGAATTTTGTCCCCAAAATGGGGGATGGCTGAATTTTGTCCCCAAAATGGGGGGATGATTGAATTTTGATAGGGGAATTGAATTATTAGAGACAATATCATATATGTACTCTTGATTATGTAGTATGAATTGCATCTGTCAGACAGAGGCACTTTTGTATCCAAAATTCAACATAATGCAATAGAATTGCTGCCATTCAAAATGCTAGAAATTCTTGAGACAGTCTGCTTTTTAATTAATGGACCACTTCCTGTAACTGAATCGTTAGAGAACTTAAGACATGTCAGAGAGCACACATGTATTCCAGACATGCTAGAGTATGAGGTTCTGAGTAGAGAAAGAAAATCAATCTGGCCAGATATACTAGGCAGTGGGGGCACTCTGGTACAGTGTACAAGAGCAAATGTTATCAATTTGAGCTGACTTGATGGAGAGTGGTAATTTTTGCAATGATGTACATCTTTAATATCAACCCACCTGTATTGTCTTCATGTCTCCATCTAAGAAATTTTTGAGAGGTTGAAGGAAGTTATTGGCGACTGAACCGACAAAGTCCTTCTCGACTTGTCCCAACTGTAACTGGGTCTGTCCACTCTTCACTAAGGCATTTCCTGCAAGAGATTGAACAACAAATTAGGTTTACTGTAATGAATCATTTGGGAAGACCAGTGTACATGTATCATGCGATATCTTACAGTTTTCGAGTACTTGATTGATAAATTAAGAACTTTGAAAACAAATCCGGCATTTCGTTGGCTTGTGGTAAAACAATGCCCAGTCAATAGCTACATATCCTCTTTATCATGCAGACATATTATTAGTTATTCAGGTTCCCCCCTGGGTGTATGGAAAGTTACGACCCTCCCTGAAACTCGTACACCCTGAGGAGTAATTTATTACCCCTCAAGCCATTTTATCTTATAGTAAAAATACTGAAAAAGGCTTATCATTCATAACCAACGGTACAACAAACAAATCCAACGGGCCATTTCGATTACGAAACTGTCCGCATTTTGCTTCGGCACTGTGAGAAAGACGCGCCACACACAATCCATTCGATCTGCTTTCGTTCGGAAATCGACTTTAATATTTAGAACAAATGACACCTTTCGGTGAGTTATGTGTCGGAAACTTCACTGAAAATAATGCTGTATGATATTATTCCATTAAATTTTGACGAGTGAGCAAAAGTTATTCCATAAATATTGAGATATGGTCAGCTGAACCTTCGAAGCGAGAGCGTCGTTTCCAATCGCACGTGAGCTGTTTTCTATATACCCCGAGTAGCAAGACATCACTCGGGGTGTATGGGTCTATACGTCCCGACTTTTTAACCAATCGCAATCCAGGTATTGAATATGAATTTGCTTGTGGGGTAATAACTGTTTATATCCCATGCACAGTCCTGTACATGTACATGTACATGTATGTTGAGATATATCAAGGGATGGTTTTCGGTATAGAATTAATTCACATTGAATCAGAACCTCCTTTCCCACTTGAATTCTTAGACAATAGGTTGGTTGGTTGGTTGTTTGAATTTTAACGTCGCACCTAACCTTATTGGTCACACGGCGACGATGACCCAAACAAACATACCCTAACAAAACCCCAACCGTAACAAAAACCCAACCAAAACTAAAAAAAATATTTGAATTTCAAATTTTGAAAATTAGGCTCTACAGACACTGATCACAATCATGATGGATCCTCAGAGAGCCCAATCTGTTTCTTAGACAATAGGTTGACCACAGCAAGCCGACAGGGGCACTGAATCACAAATCCCAGTGCACATAAATTGTGGTTCGTAATCTTCCCCTCCTGCCTATATCTACAGCATCAAACAGATTTTAACTACATGTATTGATAACTGATGTAAGTATGCATCAAATTATCTCACTATTCCAAGAAAGGACCATGTATACATAATTATCTCATTATTCCAAGAAAGCACCATTTATACATAATTATCTCGCTATTCCAAGAAAGGACCATGTATACATAATTATCTCACTATTCCAAGAAAGGACCATTATACATAATTATCTCACTATTCCAAGAAAGGACCATTTATACTTAATTATCTCGCTATTCCAAGAAAGGACCATGTACACATAATTATCTCACTATTCCAAGAAAGGACCATTATACATAATTATCTCGCTATTCCAAGAAAGGACCATTTATACATAATTATCTCGCTATTCCAAGAAAGGACCATGTACACATAATTATCTCATTATTCCAAGAAAGGACCATTATACATAATTATCTCGGTATTCCAAGAAAGGACCATGTATACATAATTATCTCACTATTCCAAGAAAGGACCATTTATACATAATTATCTCACTATTCCAAGAAAGGACCATTTATACATAATTATCTCACTATTCCAAGAAAGGACCATTTATACATAATTATCTCGCTATTCCAAGAAAGGACCATGTATACATAATTATCTCACTATTCCAAGAAAGGACCATTATACATAATTATCTCGCTATTCCAAGAAAGGACCATTTATACATAATTATCTCGCTATTCCAAGAAAGGACCATGTACACATAATTATCTCATTATTCCAAGAAAGGACCATTATACATAATTATCTACGCTATTCCAAGAAGGACCATGTATACATAATTATCTCACTATTCCAAGAAAAGGACCATGTATACATAATTATCTCACTATTCCAAGAAAGGACCATTATACATAATTATCTCGCTATTCCAAGAAAGGACCATTTATACATAATTATCTCGCTATTCCAAGAAAGGACCATGTATACATAATTATCTCATTATTCCAAGAAAGGACCATTATACATAATTATCTCGCTATTCCAAGAAAGGACCATGTATACATAATTATCTCACTATTCCAAGAAAGGACCATTTATACATAATTCTCACTATTCCAAGAAAGGACCATTATACATAATTATCTCGCTATTCCAAGAAAGGACCATTTATACATAATTATCTCGCTATTCCAAGAAAGGACCTTGTATACATAATTATCTCATTATTCCAAGAAAGGACCATTATATAATTATCTCGCTATTCCAAGAAAGGACCATGTATACATAATTATCTCACTATTCCAAGAAAGGACCATTTATACATAATTATCTCACTATTCCAAGAAAGGACCATGTATACATAATTATCTCACTATTCCAAGAAAGGACCATTATATAATTATCTCACTATTCCAAGAAAGGACCATGTATACATAATTATCTCACTATTCCAAGAAAGGACCATTTATACATAATTATCTCACTATTCCAAGAAAGGACCATGTATACATAATTATCTCACTATTCCAAGAAAGGACCATTTATACATAATTATCTCACTATTCCAAGAAAGGACCATTTATACATAATTATCTCACTATTCCAAGAAAGGACCATTTATACATAATTATCTCACTATTCCAAGAAAGGACCATTATACATAATTTTGGCAACTTCAAAGCCCAGTTATCATTGATTAAAGATAATCTCAATATTGTAGCCATAGAAAGAAGGGAAAATATGAACAACTTGAATTTAAGCCACGAATCAGTCTGCCGGGGTGAATCCTTTGGCTAAGAATTAAAGTGGCAAAGGCAGAATGGGGTGGACTTGCTTTATACTTTGTAGCCATGGGATTATTTTCACTGGGGAGCAACATTGAGGCATAATTTAAATTTATACCCACTAACAAAACCTGACCTCTTTATAAATTATATGTACGACTTGTGAATGTTACACAGTGAAATATGTTACACACATTTAATTTTCATGCTTAGAAATGAAAATCATGTGCAAAAAAAGATTAATGGTATGTGTGATGGTTTAGCATTGGAAAAATGTGTAAGTATAATGGAAGCAGACTGTGCTCAAAATCAAAACCAAGAAATTGCAAAACTATCAAGATGTCATGAAAAGAATATGTATACATGTACATGTAGCTATGAGTCACAGGCCTTATACAAGGTGATTTGAGACTGATGGAATATTTTTGAGACATCCAGATATGAAGACAAGTTCTTGACAGGCACAGACAGACAGTATCTCAACGCTGGCTATCAAGGACATTTAATAATATATATATTTGTCAGAAGAAGACCTTTTCGGCTTGATAATAATATTCTGGTTACGATACATTTATTCAGTGAGCGGTGTAATTTCATCAGCATCTCTAATGGCAGGAATTAGATATAACACCGTTCAAGCTACACGGGTTGGGAAATCAATCTTGATAGTCATTAATACGTCTACGCGAGATAGCCGACTAACAAGATTTAGCGGACATCAACTCTGTACAATGAAGCCTGTTAGGTACATCTGTATTACTGGGCCATTCTGGATTACAAAACCCAAGAAATGAAAAGAAACGCACAAACTCAAGGAGTTGAATATCACGTTATAAAAGCCATTATTATCGTGCTGGGGCAATGTTGGTGTTCTTATGTTCAACAGTAGAATGCTGTGAAACAGTTTCCCCCAATAAAATCAGGGCTTGATCAAATATATTTGTATAGGAAGTTGTACAGTCCAAAACCATATCAGTATCTTTCTTAAAATTTTATAATTTTAGAGGGGGATCAAATTTATTAGAAAAATCCACGTCCCCCCGCCAACAGCACCAGTTATGGTGGATCCAACTACTGAAAATCCAAGATAGCTGGCAGTCATCTTGGATTACACGGGTAAGTAAAAAGCAATCCCAACTGTCCTCTTATCGATGTCAAGAGACTCTCCAAGTTTGAAGTCGATCTGTTCAATCATTCTCGAGTTATTGGTCAGACAAGAAAAGTGTAAAGATCGAACTGCTGACAACACAAGAT
This sequence comes from Hanleya hanleyi, assembly GCA_036873755.1. Classification (NCBI taxonomy): domain Eukaryota; kingdom Metazoa; phylum Mollusca; class Polyplacophora; order Lepidopleurida; family Hanleyidae; genus Hanleya; species Hanleya hanleyi. Next base: position 56,496 of record JAVTVY010020186.1, read on the forward strand.
GGCTGATTGCATGGTGGCCATCTTGGATCACACAGGTAACTGAAAAGCAACCATTCTCTCACTGATGTCAAGCCACTCTTCAAGTTTGAAGTCAATCAGTTCAATCAGTCTGAAGTTATTGCCCGGACAAGATCCAAGCACTTATAATTCAAGATGGCTGACCATGGCCCTCTTGGATTATTCAGGTAACTGAAAAGCAACCATTCTCTGACCGATGTCAATCAATCTTCAAGTTTGAAGTCGATCGGTACAATCGTTCACGAGTTATACAGACAAGATCCAACTGCTGAAAATCCAACATGGCTGGCGGCCACCTTGTATTACACAGTTAACTGGAAAGCAATCCCAACCGTCCTCTCACTGATGTCAAGGCACTCTCCAAGTTTGAAGTCGATCAGTTCAATAGTTCTCGAGTTATTGTCTGGATAAGATCCAACTGCTGAAAATCCAAGATGGTTGGCTAAATACAAACTGAACAGCAATCCCAACTGTCACTCTCCAAGTTTGAAGTTGATCAGTTCAATAGTTCTCGAGTTATTGATTGGATAAGAAATATGTAACGATCCAACTGCCGACAATACAAGATGTCTGATGGCGGTCATCTTAGATTACACAGCCTCACAGGTAAGACACTTCTCAAGTTTGAAGTTGATCAGTTCAATTATTTCCAATTTATTGCCCAGATAGGATCCAAACCATCCTCTCATCAATGTCAAGCCACTCTCCAAGTTTGAAGTCAATTGGTTCAATCAATCTTGAGTTAATGTCAGGACCAGATCATACTGCTAAAATCCAAGATGGCTGGCAGCTATCTTGGATTACACAGGTAATTGAAAAGCAATCCCAATTGTCCTCTCGCCAAAGTCAAGACCCTCTCCAAATTTGAAGTTGACCAGTTCAATAGTTCTCAACTTATTGGTCAGACAAGAACTGTGAAAAGATCCAACTGCTGAAATTCAAGAAGGCTGATGGTGGCCATCTTGGTCAGGTAACTGAAAAGTAATCCCAACTGTTCTCTTGCCGATGTCAAGACACTCTCCAAGTTTGAAGTCTATCAGTTTAATAGTTCTCGAGTTATCGGACAAGAAATGTGTAATGGAATTAGACACCCGGTGTTTCTAAGTATCCCCCCCGCTCCCCCACTAATGTGGCAATGAATGACTGAATTGTGTTTGAATGATTGAATTTCTGGTTTTTGAATTATTACAGGATTTACTGCAGTTTTCAAGTAAAATGTTCATTTTTCAGTTAGACAATCTTAAATGAACATGGTGAGGCCAGAGGGAAAACTACATGTATATAATTTTTTTTTTTTGCATCAGATGTATTTCTGCATCATAAAATATTTCTTCCCTTCTTGAGATGCTGTAAGGATACTATATAGACCAGGGGTCCATAATCCAGCTTTTTGGGGGTGGACATTTGTATGTAAAATGCAGTACTTTGGGCCCACAGATTCGGGCGCCCATTCCATTTTGCGTTTTTACAGGTGTTAAAATGACCCCCGGATATGACCATGTAGATCGACATACGGTAAGTAACATGTTGCAAATACTTTGGATAACCATGTCCGGTATTTTTCTCAACAATTTCATTTGATGATAGTATAGAATACAGATGTAGATGTACAGCCACATATTGTGGAGCTGTCAATACAATTTACAGTGTGATGTTTGCTATCCAACCATGCCAACATGTCCAAAGAAATGACTAGGCTTCAGCCCAGTATTCTTGTGAGCGATATTGCAATGTAGAGGCTGGCATTTTGGTGAAGCTAACAGCCAAATATTACAGGATTACAAATATTGGTAACAATAACAAAGAACTTTAGTTGGGTCATTAAATGACTAAGTAATCCCTCTAATAATCACAGGAAGTGAAATTTTCCACCATAAAATCTTGGGTTGATCAAATCAAAACAGGAAGTTGACAAAATGGTTCAAAATCATGCAGACAATCCTTCAAAATCATGCAGACAATCCTTCAAAATCATGCAGACAATCCTTCAAAATCATGCAGACGATCCATTATTTCTCCGTTATTTCAATGATTTTAGAGTATAATACAATTTATTATAACAGCCAACTGAATTTTGCCCCGAAAATTAGAGGTGATTGAAGTTTTGATAGGGGTATTGAATTATTACAGGGATTACTATGTGATTTGGGTGAATAGCTGACAAGTATTGTATGGTTGGACAGTACGTAGGTTTATATACTGATACAAATTTGAATGATGGTAATTCTGATAATCTCGATATTTCTAAACGAACAAAATGATAATATATGATAAATTGATGCCACTATGTAATACCTAGTTTGGTGGTTCATCTTGGTACAAAGCAATTTTACCACCATGAATCATGATATTCCAATATGACCGATGATATGAAGCATGTATACCATAGCATGATGGGGAAAGAGGCTGAAATTTCTTCAGTTTTACATCTACAAATACGAAGCTGCGCATCTGAAAACCCCTCGGCTCTGGGCGCCAGCCATTCATAATGTATTCAATTTAAAACAAGACTTCAGGAACACCAAGCAGTCAAGTAACAAATATACAGATTATGAAAAATTTTGCCATTAGAAATGGCCTCAAACGTTTCCGTCCAATCAGAGAAACCGGTATTCATTACATAAGTCTGTTGATGCATCGACGATGTATACCAAATTTTACATCGAACATTTGAAAATTATCTGAGATAGAGATCCCTAATGATTTCGCATAAATTAAAGATGGCCGCCCATCCTTCCCACCACTCAGAGAAACTGATGTGGTTATTCATTGCAAGTCTCTTGATACATAGATTCTGTATACCAAGTTTCATTTTGAACACTGAAATGGTATCAAAGATAAACATCATTAAAGATTTTGCATAAATTAAAGATGGCCACCAAGGTTTCCGCCCAAGCAGAAAAACCAGAACTGTCTATTGATACATCGATGATGTATACCAAATTTTACATTGAGCACTTGAACCGTATCAGAGATATAGATCATTAATGATTTCGCATAAATTAAAGATGGCCGCCCATCCTTCCCGCCACTCAGAGGAACCGATGTGGTTATTCATTGCAAGTCTCTTGATACATCGATGCTGGATACCAAGTTTCATATAGAACACTGAAATGGTATCAAAGATATATATCATTGAAGATTTTGCATAAATTAAAGATGGCCGCCAAGGTTCCGCCCAATCAGAAACGCCAGAACTGTCATTTATCGTAAGTCTATTGATGCTTCGATGATATATACCAAATTTTACATCGAGCACTCGGACAGTATCAGAGATAGAGATCATTAATGATTTTGCATAAATTAAAGATGGCCGCCCATCCTTCCCGCCACTCAGAGGAACTGATGTGGCTATACATTGCAGATCTCTTGATACATCGATGCTGTATACCAAGTTTCGTATAGAACACTTGAATGGTATCAGAGATATATATCATTGAAGATTTTGCATAAATTAAAGATGGTCGCCAAGGTTTTCACCGAATCAGGGAAACTGGTTGGGTCATTCCTTTGAAGTTTCTTGATGCATCGATGATCTATACCAAGTTTCACACTGAACAGAGAAATGGTACCTAAGATACACAAGATTAATGATTTCGCATAAATTAAATATGGCCGCCAAAGTTTCGAACCAATCAGGTCCAGATTCAATAGGGTTCTGGGTCATGAGCATATGGATGTGCAGTGCAAGTTTGGGGTGCCTAGGGTAAGTCGTTCTAAAGATATCTTGGTAACAAGAAAGCTGTGATGGTTTCGCATAAATTAAAGATGGCCGCCAAAGTTTCTAATCAATCAGGTCCAGATTCAATAGGGTTCTGGGTCACAAGCATACGGATGTGCACTGCAAGTTTGGTGTGCCTAGGGTAAGTCGTTCTGAAGATATCTTGGTAACGAGAAAGGTGTGACGGACAGACGGACGGACGGACAGACGGACAGACGTACATGACGACGACAATACCCTTCGGCCAAATTTTGGCCGAGGGGTAAAAAACTAGATGGATTATTTTCTGAGATTTTAAAGTTGAAATCTCTAACATGTGTAGAACAGAACAATGCTGTAAAATGTTTGAGCCATTTGTTACGGGAAGCTGACCAAATCTCAGTGTATGCAAGACTTCCTATGACTCAACAGCAAGTTACAATACATGTACCATGCCAACCATGACAACTAGAGCTTTCAATACACATACTGAATGCTACATCACATGGTAGTTTAAACATTCTCTTTCAGTAAGACCTGGAGGCAGTTTTATTCACTGACATACATATTTTACATGTAAAAGCATTTCACCAAATGTATAAGCTTAATTATTCAACAATCGGTAGATCCTAATATAAACTTCACTGCAAGCCAGAATATTTCAGTAATGGACATAAATTAGCTCACATGGAACCTACATGGAACCAGAACTATGGATTCCATGAAATATTCTCGCTTGCACTGCAATAGCTAATCAAGGACATCAGTTTTCAAAGTTTCAGTCATGTATATAGCAATTAAATGCACATTGAAACTTTACTTCCACAAATGGAAAATATAAAATAAATTTACACCATATGTACATCATGCTCGTGAGCCAGTGTATCGAACAATCTGTTATGATCGATACGTCACTGGCTTGGTTAGTTCCCCATAAGAGTTCTGGATATAAATAGATCAAGGAGTTTTCCTCTAAATCAACCCAATCAGTGAACATGCACCCAAGCTAGTCGATTAGGCCAATCCGCTGTGAGGTAGGAGAGGTGACTGGTTCAAATCTCATAGCGGGCCAAACTGCTTTGATGTCAAGCTGAAATCGACATCAGAAGTCAAAGCAAAAACCACAGGCTTGGGATACCGACATGCTAATTCAAAACAAGCACGGGGAATGAAATGTACGAGATTCTATTTCGAGGCAATGACACAAGAAAAAAATGCCAGAAATGTTCAGGTAAACCCTCTGCAAGGATTTAGGATTTACCAGGACTTGTAAAGATGCATATACATGTGTGAGAAAGGCTACAGGTACTCTGGGTTTAATATTATTCTCTAATACCTGATACTATGCATGTTCCAGACTTCTGCACATTCGACTTTACATGTATTTTATGAACTTGCATAAAAACGTGATAATTTCCATCTACATGTACACATATTTCAGTGCTGGCATTCACATTGTGTTTGGACATGATCAACATCAAAGGTTTGTTTTGATATCGGTCAGTTTTTTAATAGACGAAAAGTTTTCATCTTCAGTCATGTCAGTTTGACCTTCAATCTCTAGTATGTGCAGAGCTGGGTCTGTGTTATGTAGGCTAATTACATGTAGTATTTTGGCACAAGTGCAGCAATATGGTACGTTAGTGGTGTAATTGACAGTTGATGAGCAAACTGTGTTCTCAGGCAATCCTTAAATAACCTGTTTGTTGGCTGTAACACAACCATCTCCAAGAAATTGTGTAGGTTTGTAGGAAAATGTTGTTTTTTTTTATGTCTTTTTTTTTTATAAGTCTCCTAAATTTACCGGACATAGCCATGATTTTAAGATAAAACTTGAAAAAAATAAATATTTTGACAGATAAGTCAAGAAAAAGTTTTGAGTAGGGAGCGTTTACTTCCTGTCCTGATGGATAAATGCACGGACTTCCTGTTATTGAATTTATTGGAGAATGTACTGTTATCTCATTAATATTAACACCATTGTGTCTGCAATTGTACACAGTGAATACCTATACAGGTACACATATATTGTATTGATCGTGTTGTACATTTAAGTATTCACTATCAGCATGATCTCACACCAGCTGTCACATTCACACCTGTAACATCCTCATCAAATAGTATGCTTCTCAATAACTACAATCATTACAGGTGGATTAACAAAAGCATATACGAGTTGCTTCTCATACCATTTTGTACCAGCGCACAAGTTAGAATACATGTGTCAATAAACAACTCAAGAAAGCCCAAATTCAGCTACCATGCCCATGGTGTGCATGAGGTCAGACTTTGCAAAGAAAGAAATCTTTGAAAAAGGAGTTGTTTACCATTAATGGTGCCCAAACAGCCAAGGGACCAACTTAGAAAAGTTATAAAAATTTTAACCTTTAAGTTACCAAACCCCAGTAGCAAGAACTATTACAAGTTATAATTTTTGGTGCCCACATGTTTGTGAAAGGAAATGCCAAAAAAAGTTGAGCAGAGGGAAGATACGTCTACAATGTAGCATGGTCTTCTTATGTAAACATGGCAAGGTTACCCACAGAAGATTGGATTTGGCCATAAATGTTATATCAATATTCCATCAGCAGAGTAGGCCCTACATAACTTTTATAACTTTATATAAAGGGTATAATAACGTCAATTTGCACAATAAACATAGAGAGCCATATACAAAACACCCAGTACTCTATATACTGGGGTGTGCTTGATATACATTCTATTGCCACTAGAATTTGACCTTGATAACATCGGTCAAGGTCAGTCAAAATAGAAACGTTTCTAGTCAATCACCAGTCGCATAATTATGTAATATGAATTTGGCGAAGCCTAGATGTAATCCTTTAAAAGATATCACCAATACTAGAATTTGACCTTTATAAAATAGGTCACGCTCAGGGCTATTCCAGAAAAAAAGGTATGGGGGGGCGGATGGCAGAATTTTTTACTACCCACCACCCATAGAAATGAATTTACTGCCACAACAAGGACCCACAGAATTCAATTATCTATGCATCCCACCACCCATAGAAAGAAAAAAAAAAACGAAACAAAAAATTTCCCCTCCGCATTGAAGTATTAACATCATTTACATCTCTCCTTGGGCCACTTTTTTCGATTTTTTGCGTTTTGGTTCATCATCATCATCATTTGCTGCTGATGCTGCCAGATCAACAGGTTCGGAGTTATTCACTGTGACCGTGCCAACAGTGTCAACTGCTTTTTTGAAGCATAAAAAAGGTCTCAGTTTTTTTCAAACACTTCGTCGCGGAGAAATCAAAGTTCTTCATCATTCAGATTTTTGAGTTGATCCATAACGTTGAAACCACTGCTTTGAAAATTATCTACGTATGCCGCTAAATTGAATGAATTTAACAAAATTCTGATGGATTCCATAATGAATTTGATGCTCAACAGTCATGCCAGTCAAACGGACTGTCAGCAAGGTCGGAAGAAAAGGTTGGACACCATTACATTTCGTCTAAATTTGATATGATCATCATCAGGATAAAGAGGTGAAGGAAGTATCATATTGCATTCACCATGTTAATGAAAATGACAGATTTGATAACGAGAAAATTGAGGACCAAGATTGTGAGAATAATAGGTATGTACAATCAATTGGTACTGAACTGTGCTACTTAAAATAAACATTAAAGAAATTTTTTGGCACGTATTCATGATTGCAGAATGACCACATCCTCATGGTAGGCTACATGCTATTAAGAAAAATAATTGAAATGATCACAAAATATTCTTTAAAATTGAAGAATGTAGTTGAAACTCCCCAGATTTATCAAATCAATTTCCAAATGCAGTGAGTACTGAATATGTCTTCTTCAGATCATAAGGTCATAAGCATACCTACATTACTAACAGCTTGAAAAAAAAAGAGAAAAAAAAACAAAACAAAAACAGAGGTATAAAATGGTTGCTGTGTTCATAAATCCCACCAGGATCTCACTCACATCGATCTTATTGATTCATTTAAAAAATCAGTGGAAAAACAATTTATACTTTATTCTGAAACATTTGCTATTTTTAAATCACAAATTTTGCTGTCTTCAAATCAGCATCAACCAGACTCCCAGTTTGATTTCAGCTGGATGTATCAGAGAAACCTACAAAAAAATCGTTTGCACAGGCTCACATGGCTGAACTGGCAAGGAGCACTGCAAATCCATTTCTAGTATGGTCCATAGATTCAATAATGGGGCATATCCTTGTCAAATTAAAAAAATTGAATCCTTTATTACATTTTGTACAACACTCAACTTGTTGGCCATCCAGCATTATGTTTCATCAAGTATAAAACAATTACAGTGTATTTGGCTCAGATCGCGATTGGAATCAAGCTGAAGTAAAACTGGAAATCCCCTTGTGGAATGTGACCTTTGTTACCTTCTCACAAAGAAGAGCTTCTTCGGGAACCCTTCTTTTTCTTTATTCTGTGCATTTTGAAAGGGATGTCAAAGGTTCCCGATATACGAAGAGTGATGTCACCACAAATTTTCCCGCCTTTTTAGCGAAGAGACAAAGAGCAACAACAACTTGCAAACAAAGAATGAAATTGCCGTTTTTAGGATTGTTCGGGATTTTAAAGTCAAGCAGAGGGATGGGTCTCTCTGAATATAGCTAGGTAGGGGTGTGATTGACACCATTGCTTTTATTTACCCACCACCCATAGAATCCATTTCTTTATTGAGCCTACCACCCACAGAATTGGATTTCATTTTAACACGACCACCCACAGAAAAAAAAAAGACTTGTCATCCGCCCCCCCCATGCCTTTTTTTCTGGAATAGCCCTCAGTCATCTTCAATAGGCTTCAGCACATTGCCAGTTGCCTATATGTTATATGAATTTGAAAAGCCTGACAATAATCATTCAAGAGATATTGTTAACATGTAAGATGAACAGACAGACAGACGGACAGACAATGGCGACAATATGTTGTCAGAGGGATTAGAACCGATAACCTCCTCCTTTGCCATCACAATCCACATCTTTGAATGTAATATAGCATAAACATACCATTTTCAATGATTTACAGCGACCTTGATTTTTGACCTAAAAATGAATGGGGTTCTTCTTCGCCTCATGGGTAACATACACCAAGTTTGGTACCAATCCACTGAATGATTTACAGTGACCTTGACCTTTGATCTAAAAATGAATGGGTTTCTTCTTCGCCTCATGGGTAAAATATACATGTACACCAAGTTAACAGATGGACAGAATGTTGATCATTCAAGGCTTGGAAAGTGGTTCATTTTATTCAGTATACCTTACCCTACATGTTTCAATTCAACCAATCAGAATTAGACATGAACACGACAGAAGATAAAACTAAAAAGAAAATTGACTGACAATGCAATATATGCATGGTTAATATGCAAGACATGTTCAAACACACAATGAGTAGGCCTACAATAACAGGAATCGACTGTTGAATGTCATGGAACCAATCAACAGGAAATATGTATGCATGTAAACTACACACACCATATTTATGTTCAAGAGAATAGATCTATACCAAGGTGGCAAATATTGAATTTTCTCTATTCATTTGGCATGCTACATGTATGCATTATCATGTAAAAGATTCTCAATTTTCCAAAGAATTACTCTGGAAATGGACTACATGTACATGCAAATTTGGCACAACTGTTGATCGATCAATAATCAAATGTACAGGGATATGAAATAAACGTATTCATAAATGTACATACAGAACATATGGTGAGATATATGAACAACTGTATTGTCATGTACATGTAGAATTTGTCATGTCTATCGGAATCAAAATTCCTAGAAGAGACACAGTCCTGAGATGCCCGATTTCCTGGAAATATCTCAGCCTACTGCTGCTCAGAAGAACGTACTCTGTCCCTGGACACCATGACCGAGTTTAACTAGTCTATAGAGAGCTTCGCTGAATAGCACAGTCTGCAACTTCAACCAAACAATCAGAATATTTATGCTACATGTATGTGTAAAGCCGAGATTATCAGGGTCTAGACCATCTAGCCTGTCCATCTATTACACCATATTTGTTGCCCTATCTTAACACACACTTGTGGATTAGCAACCGGACTATTCACAACTATTCATCTAGGCAAGCTGGGTTCTCATTAGTAGCAGGTTAACAGGTTAAATCACCTGTATTTAACACTTATGTTGATCAACATAACTGTTATTGTTAAGTTAACACTGATATATATTTATTTTGTATAAATTGAGCCTCCTACTTCTCAGTTTGGCATGCTACTGAAAGTGAAACACCTAATTTATAACCTTGACAAACACTTAACCTATTTCCTTTGCACTCGTCCCTCGATGTTTAGCTGGTTTTTAACATAAATGGTCATTTGATCATGTTGATGGCCGAGTTTGCTATTTGGAGGGCTTCCAACAGTTCTCCCTAATTTCGGCACACCCATTAATCGATGTGGAGAAACAATTTCAGGCCGGGCTTTTGAGCCCAGGTTAGAAAAAGTACCAGTACTGAAACATTCTCGAAATTAGTCCGGCTTAGTTACATCATTTAACATGTACACAGTAGGAATCTACGCAAATACATGTAATAAGATGCTTATTGAGGAAAAGTCTCCCATACCTCAACACTAACATTCAAAAACTTTCTTCACTATATTTTTTGTGCCCTCCATTTTGGGCACATCTAAATTGGGCATGACATATAACATATGAAGGACAAAGTTCATCTTCGTTTAATACACCAGATCAGTTTCTTATAGATGTAGTTCACATTTCTATTTCTAACTTGCCTTGTTATTTTAGACCACCCATAGTCCTCAACATCCGAGTTGTGAATTGCATCTACAATCCAATCAGGACATACACATCGATTGTATTGAGGTTGACGTCATTCCCCAAGAGCTACATAATTTCTCCTGATATGGAGGTACGGGTGACCTGATGTATAGATCAGCCAATCAATAACCCGATCTTTTCGCAATTCAAATGGCATGAATGGATTTGAGTCTCGGGTCTATTTCAGTAGTTGAGAACACTGTGCAATGTAAAATAACATGGTTCGAATCTTGGAAAAATATTAACTATTCTATCAGACTAGTCAACATACATGTGCTACATGCAGTCCATGATCAATTCAAACTGGTCAGTAAATTGGTTTATTATAATCAAGAAAGAAAATCCACTGGTTCACACGACTAGTTGGCCAGAAAATTTACTAGTCTGCAAGAGCCCTCCGGCTTAGGGCAGCATGGTTTGTACCATGTTTGTCTGGCACAGGAGGTAGATTAAAGTACCAAACAGATTGGGCTCTCTGAGGATCCATTGTGATCATTGTCTGTAGAGCCTAATTTCCAAAGTTCGAAATTCAATTTTTTTTGTAGTTTTGGTTGGGTTTTTGTTAGGGTTAGGGTTTTGTTGGGGTGTGTTTGTTTGGATCATCGTCGCCGTGTGACCAATAAGGTTAGGTGCGACGTTAAACTTCAAACAACCAACCAACCAACCTAGTCTGCAAGAATCTCGGATTAGTGGACTGGTGCAAAATTCAGACAATTTGCAAGACATGTAAGAGAAGGGAGAACATATTGAATACCAACCATAAGAGGTTCCTGGTCCAAAGTCATTACCAGCATCTACCATGAATTGTCCTAACTGTTCACAGTTTGTCACTCGGTCTCTCTTTGGTTTGTCCAATTTCTCATAAAATAGATCCTCCATGCGATTATCTGGAAAGATCAAAATAAAAAACATCTTTAACACAATTGAACATGTCACAACATCTATCTGTGGACATTGAACTACCACTACTCAACAAATTAGCATGGTGGAGGGGGGACTGATGCTGATCCTATGTTGATACTGCATAGTGATACATGTGGTGAGTCAGTGATACATGTAGTGAGTCAGTGATACATGTGAGTCAAAGTGAGTCACTGATATATATATTGAGACAGAGATGCATGCACTGAGTGAGTGATGCATGTGGCGAGTCAGTGATACATGTGGTGAGTCAGTGATACATGTTGTGAGTCAAAGTGAGTCACTGATATATATATTGAGACAGAGATGCATGCACTGAGTGAGTGATGCATGTGGCGAGTCAGTGATACATGTATTTAGTCATTGATACATGTAGCGAGTCAGTCAGGGCTCACAAAACCCGGTTGACAACTGACCAATGGCGACTAAAAAATGACAACTGGCGACTGAATTGTTCAGTTACTCACCAATCATGCCAATGTGTTGATCAAAAAAAAAAGAGAAAATCACCAAAGTGCCGAGTGAATTATTGTTCAAAGTGTTTAGTCGCCAAAGTAATTTTGTGTTTAGTTTATCAGATAACTAAATCCGATCAAGCCGAAAATGTGCAGGAAATAATGACAGAGAATAATGCTGTCAGATGATACACAGACATGGGGAAAGCCTAGTCTATTTATCATGTTTATAGAGCACACGTGGTCTGATGTAATATCTGGGATACCTGACCTAATTATATTTTGACTGGGCACTTGAAACGGTAACCATGCAGTCCTCAATTTAAGGATTGCTGGTGGTAACCTCTCAACAGGTTTACATTAAGTTCTACTACGGTGATACATATGGTGAGTCAGTGATACATGTGGTGAGTCAGTGATACATGTGGTGAGTCAGTGATACATGTGGTGAGTCAGTGATACATGTGGTGAGTCAGTGATACATAACAGATGTGGTCATGGTGGTGAGTCAATGATACATGTGAGTCGGTAATACATGCGGTGAGTCAGTTATAGATGTGGTGAGTCGTTGATGCATGTGGTGAATCAGCGATACATGTGGTGAGTCAATGATGCATGTAGTGGTCAGTTATATAAGTGGTGAGTCAGTGATACATGTGTTGAGTCATTGAAACTTCATTTCAGAACCAGATTAACAGTTCCTCCTTCAAACAAATTTTTGCAGAACATGCATTACTTAATTTACTTTTCAGGTACATGTACATAAACAATCCAATTATCCAATCACCTGATTGAATTCAATTATGACAAAATTCAGCAGTCTATCTGATGAATTTGATCATCCCCTAAAATATGTACAGACAAAATCAAAGAAACAGCAAAGAAAACAATACATGTATTATATGCATGAATTTGAACCATTTTGTCAACTTCCTGTTCTAATAAATTTGATTACCCCCTAATTTCAGGGTGGGAAGTCTCCTTTCCTATTGAGTAATTAGATTGTTTACTATGTGACATCTTGTTTAAAGGTCAAACGCAAAGATTTTCATATATTCCTTTTTATATTCTCCATGGGCTAGTAATTCATTTGGTTTTATTTGAAGTATTTCCCCTCCTAGTACATGTTGTAGCTTTAGAAGAATGCTCCAAAGTTGATAAGCCTCCCTGATTTCAGAAAATGAAAGCTGCATGGCTTATATAGATCTGCCCTTGTTTGATTGTGATGTCACACCAAACACTGTAACATTGAGCCTTCGGGCAGCTGGTCTGACATGATGTCACAATCAAAGAAAGGTACATACTGTATCCATAGCCTTTTTCAAAGTCATCACATACAAATGTACATTTGTATGTGAATGTACATTTGTATGTGATGACTTTGAAAAAGGTTATGGATACAAACACTACCCAATGTGGACCCAATCTTTTTAGACAAGAGGGTGCGAACTACACCCCTCTCCACACCGAACCTTATCTATGTTATTTCCCTAAATCGGACTGCACAGTCCTGGGCTCTCTAATAAGTGAGCCTACGAAACGACTCCCTGTCAAACAATCCTGGCGACACCCATGTTAGCATGATTATTTTCGACTTCAGCGCTTGATCATGTTAACCAATCAGTAGTGGGCATTAAGTATAAAAAACGCAATAAGCTGGGAGGGGGTATCATTTTACAGGCCGTACACCTTGCGTGTAGATAGAGAGAGGGGGTCAAAGCCAGTCTACCCAGTTTCCATGCACACAAATCAACATGGTCAAACCAAGCACACTCATGAACCACTCATATACAAAATCCCCGGATATAGTAGTGCCATCCCGGGATATAGTAGTGCCATCCCGGGATATAGTAGTGCCATCCCGGGATATAGTAGTGCCATCCCGGGATATAGTAGTGCCATCCCGGGATATAGTAGTGCCATCCCGGGATATAGTAGTGCCATCCCGGGTAGTGCCATCCCGGGATATAGTAGTGCCATCCCGGGATATAGTAGTGCCATCCCCGGATATAGTAGTGCCATCCCGGGATATAGTAGTGCCATCCCGGGATATAGTAGTGCCATCTACACTGATTAGGTTATCTTCCTTGTCATTATAGTGTATCATTGGTGGGAGCAGTCATCAAGCAACTCCGCTGGTTGAACGGCAGCCGCGTGCGCCAGTTACTGATAGTCTTTCCTGACAGACACATAGACATGACAGATAAAGCAGCAATGTTTGTGAAATTCAAGACACATGATCTCCTCTACCAAAAGCTGGCATAAAACTTTACAACTTTGATAGTACATGTATCTTTTGGTGATAGTTTTGGAAACTTTTGCCCACAGCGAACTTGGGGTTGTACATGTAGTATTGTCTGCCCGTTATAATGACACACACTCATGAACAATCTCATAGTATACAGATCGAATAACAGGGGAAACTTTATTATCCCTCTTACCATGCCACATTCCTAAGACTGAGAATTGTTTTTGTGTACATGCTTCAATGCCCACTTACATGTATTCAGGTTATTACTTACTCGGATTAGGTTGGAGTACAGATTCGGTCTGTTTTAATATCCTTTCTGTCCATGTCTTCGTTTTCTCTGCTCGCTGTATGAGATTTTCAAAATGTGCATCTAGTTCTGTCTTTTCTGCAGAACCAATTTTTTCTTCTGTGAACTGAAATACAAGATGAATGTTTATATTAATGTGAACATGTTGAACAAGTGACTCAAGTGATGCATCTGATGATCAATACACAGGCCACAAATTAACATAGATCCACCAGCCCGAGGCTGGTGAAATTACGGAGGGACTAGTGGATTTTCTCATACCATAGTTCTGCTCGCTAGTAAAACTTCAGTGAACTTGATCATGTATAACAGCACTGCATGTGACAGTACCTCATATATTTCAATTGCACTTTTCACTAACAGTTCACTCCAAAATCAGTTCTGCTAAAATGATAGAGAAATTGGTGACCTGGTTGGCTCTGACAAAGGCTGTGTTAGCATGATTTTTCATTCTCATTCTGAGAGACATGCCTTCGTGATAGTGAGATCACCACTCTCACATACGTGGAAGCAATGCCACGGTTTTGACAGCGAGGCTCTCTCTTACAACATCGGTCCAACATGTCCAAGGAACTTTTTCCGTTCACTGCTACCTTTATTTAACAGTCGACATCCAATTAAAAAATTCTAACTTTTGAATGGTGAAGCCATGTTTCATTGTACATGTAGGTAATCTGTGCAGCTTAGCGCCATCATTTGATTGATGGAGTGAGTGAGTAGGATGTAACGTCGTTTTCAACATTTTTTCATTCACATCACGACAGTGCCTACATGTGCCAGAACACTATCTCGAATGTCCACAGTTCCTATTATCCTGGTCACTGATCAGCCCAGCCAGTACAGCAGCCCAGTCACCCACCCAAGTATTGACCGAGCTCAACGTTGCTTAACTTGGTGATCTAACAAGAACCGGTGTGTCCAACGTGATACGCCGTACAAACAGTTAATGCTGACTGGCTGGAAGATCATACACAGAAATTATATTCGCCTACATGTAATTTTGGGGGGATGTCTACCATTCGGCCATGAGACTCTTCTCAAAGAAGCGAGTCTTGCAGGCATTGAAACATGTATCTGCAGTTATTTTTGTTTTGTCATGTATGTGGGACATCTGGTTTTGTGGAAGGTCTCTGATATAAACTTCTGGGCTGGTTAAACTGGGGAGGAGCTAGTAGACTACAACCGGTCGTACATGTAGTCCAGTTGGCTAGGGATTTTTCACTTTTGAATTCAAGCCCTGATACAGATCATGGAATGTTATCTTGTGATAACCAGAGTGAGGCCCAAGGGTCTTTTTGACATGCTGAACACCCTGATATCAATTTGGACTCGAAATTCATCATGGCAGAGGTAGAAGGCCTTAATTGCCATTGAAAATGAGAGATGAGCTATAAACTGATTTGGAGAACAGGGGAGTGAAATGTAGCAGTATAAATTTTGAAAGCTGGGGAGAGGCAGGGGTCGAAATAATAATTATTTTTATCTTGCCCCTCGGGCAAGTGATTTGTTCAGATTTGCTTGCCCATAGCAGTTTATACTTGTGCCTGCTAACATGGTGTGTGTTGGCAGAAGAAATGCTGGGTTGCCCAAGGACTGGTGAAGGGTCAAGAAACACTTTCCCATGCTGATTTTAAGTTGCCTTGGGCAGGCGGGCAGGTATTATTTCGACCCCTGAGGGCAGTTTTAGCTCTTCTGAAACCAGAATCAAGAGAGCTGTGGGGATGTGGCAATGCCCATGATTATCATGACATCCCCACTAAAACCGGTATCTCTATCCAAGATATCTGTGGTACACATGGGAATGGGAAATGGGACTATTTTTGGCTAATCAGCAGAGCAAAATCTTGTGCATTTTGACCAATCAGATCGATTATTTACCGTGACAATGGTGATCATGACAATAGATTTCTAAAAACACCACAGTTGCCTGGCTCTTTGGAGATTTTGAGGAAGATGAATATGTACATTTTCAATAAATTATGAAATTAATTATATTTATTAGAATCTCATAATTTATTGAAAATAGACATATTATCTACCATCAAATATTCCACAAGCCAGACAACTGTGGAAAGCACAGAACATGGGAAGAATGCTGTCTGCTAGCCCAGACAAGATGCATGATCAAGGTTTCACCTTTGGCTCAAAAAGAAATCTTGGCATTGTGGGATGGAGATTACAGGTCTCTCAGTTTCCAGGAAATCTGAGAAAGTTTAAAAATTTGGACACTCAGATTTGAATGTCTATATGGAAGTCAGTGCATGGAAATACATCAATTCTATTGAATAAATGAATCAAGCCATGGTTTTCCACTAACAGAAGAAGCGATTACTGGAGATTTACACACAAGGCATGGTCACCCCCTCACATAGCACACTTTATTGAACAAGGTTTTGTCTGTGCCTTTTTTCATAGGAGTATATGTAACCAAACCGAGATGAAAAATACCTAAAAATAAAATACAATACGGAAACAAATTTGAGTTCATGTTTAGCTGAAACAAGTCAAGTTCTTCGATTATTCTACACATAGTCACATTGCACCTGATAGAGCAAATGGAACAAAATGAAGTTTTTGCTGATTTTACTTACAGTGTACATGTACATGTACTTATCAGACTTTTTTCAAACTTCAAAATTGAGTTTTGTTGAATTTATTCGTATGCCAGCAATATTTTAAAATTGAGGATTTGGCATGTTTGGGGCTAGCAAAATCCCTGATTAAAACGAATCACAAACATGATCTCTGTGTAGTCTCTCGTGTTTGTGAAATCTGTGAGAACATGGTCATCGCTCTTCTGGATTTGCTTTACACGAGTACTCTCAATAATTTCCAGGCAAGTGGTGAAAAGCTCTCCTGGAAAAAAAGTTGGGAGAATGATGGAGAGTGATCACACGCCTTACACAGACAGACTGTCTGGAAGAGGCATTAGTATAGGCTTACCTGTTCGCCAATCCCAGTTTCCCTTTGAGGAAATAAATATATTGTTTTAAACCAGCAATTCCCCATAAAGGGGACAATGACCTTTGACCCCCCGCCCAACACCCCCAACTCATCCCTCTCTCAGTTCCTCCCCACAAAAAAAAAAAGTGTTATATTTGGAAATTTGTTATGACGACTCATGTTTTTCTGGTTGCATGTTTGCATAGCAGATACAGTGCATTCACTAGTTAAGACAACGAAAGTTGTCTGCAACAAGATTGAGATTACAATTTAGTCTGAATATATGCTTTATTTCCTCCTCTACTAACAAGACCAAACAGTATAACAATTCCATTGATGCATTGAAAATTACAAGTGTACACTTATGTTTAGTGAGACATGTCCTTTGACCAGTTGACCGATTTAGGAAAAAACTTCCAGTTTTGGAAACAGCACCTTCTACATGTATGCAAGGCCAAATCAATTTTACTCTTTGTGTAACATTGCTGCACTGCGAACATTTACATGCCCCATAAATTGCCCTGGAAATGTATTTAGTCTCCGGGAATTTACTGCGCAATCCGAACAAATACTATGACAACTGGCCGAAGAACTAAACCTATATAGATCACAAAGATTTGGTGTTATTCGGAACTAGATAAAGGACAAGCATCTGTTCAAATGTAACTGTGGCACTTGTGTAGTAAAGTAGTAAAGTTATCCCCCAACATATCACTCGTATTCTGTCTCAGAGGATTCAAAGTCAGCTTTCTACATTGGGAGAGAAATCTACACTGCCCCTTTTGATGTCAGAGATGACGTTGATGATGTCATAGTTCGAGCGTGCTGCACTGTCGATGGGACGTCGCGGCAATACAAAGAATGGAACAGTGTTGTAACAATGTTGCGTTGTGGCGTTGTTTATCATTCCATAACAACGTCACAAGTTCCGACATGCTTGTAGCTCTGTGCACTACAATTGTTGTATATTGTGCGCTTTATCGACAAGACCGTACAGCAATAACTAACTGATCCCTGAAGTGAAGCGGCGAACTGACCGCTCCCTCTGTGACGTGATACGACTTCCGCCTAGAACTTTCGTTTGTGAACCACCGGTGTCGAGTGAGACACGTAAACGATGATATTGTGAGATTTTCGACTGATGCAACAATAACACGGAGATCCACTCTTCAGGTACTGTTCACACATTATCCGGAAAGTGAAATTTACTGTTTGTAATGTTATAAATACGTTTATTTTCTGTCAAAGTATCTGGTTGATCTCCACTTCCCGCCTGATTTGTGTGGACCAGTCCATTATGTGTAGGGGTGTTGTTGTTCACACGTCTGATATATGTGATGAATCCCGTCTCAATGAACATTAATAGATCGCATAAACTTAATCAGAGACTATAATTTACTGAATTGATTAATGCTCATAAATCCACGATGTGTGCATAGATTTCGAACTGTTACACCATTCATAGTACACTCATCGAACGTAAACATTGCAGTGCTATTTTTAGAAACCTTGCAATGTGTGAATTTGATGTTTACAAATTTACGCTCTCTTGTCTAATCGATTTAATTTGATGAGAGAAATTCATTGATTGTTTGCAATTTGTTTACTATTCGATCACATGCAAATTTATTGATTGTTGTATTACTTCAACATATAGTAATGAAGAAATTGATTAGTTTTAATATGAGCGAATTCGATAGGATGCCATGAGATAATTTATAATTATGTTGTGATTAACCTAATAGTTCATTGAGTAATTAATTTGATTACCGGTATCAATTTCACTGTTAAACAGAAAATACGTGGTTTTATATAAAGCTTAAAGCTCAGATTTCTTTATGAATATTATTATGAAAGACTGTCAGTGACGAAATATTCAATGATAAATTTACCATCCCGTTTGACTTTAAAGGTTATACCAAATGACTCTATACTACTCTGCATTAAAACATACCCAGTAGTGTTCCAAACAACAAATTAGTATTTTTTTCTCGAATAATGTCGTCGAAGTGGGTCTTAGGACACGAATAGCACACATGTGGGGAAAAACGTATTGGAGCCGTGACCTCTGGTGCATGACGTCACAACCTGATTACGATTGCGCCGTAAACGTCATAGTCTATGACGTCGGGCGTTGTTACGAAAGATTCACCCAACTGTGGGAGTTCTAGCGTGATGTCGCTGACATTTGGACGTCACAACAGGCATTTGAGCCAGATCGTAATCAGGTTGTGACGTCACAGGTCAAGCGGGCACAGCTTTCGCCGTTTTGAAAGGGGCATGAAATCGTCGCACTTTACTGTTGCTATTTCCAACCTTGGGCAGTTTGAAAACATACAAAAATGTAAAACAAGTCTATATAATCACCTCTACAACAATTTAGCACAAAAAAGTAGCAGATTTTGAGACCATTTTGTATAACTTTTAAAATAGTACATCATACTATATACTTACCAACATGGACTAAAATCGTCATTGACCCTTGATACACTTGAAGGTGTTTTATTATGTAATCTGTAATTGTGTTCATTGTTACTGATTCTGATTTATTTTGTAATATTTCAGAACGCTGCTGTTTATGCTGTTCACGCTGTTTGCGGTGTAAATACAGTGTTAAAAGAAATCTCCGTTGTGTGTTGTTTTTCGATCTCTCCCACAATCATACCAACAATAACATTAATAACTATGAAATTATTAAAATTAAAGTCATAAAACAAGAAACAGGGTGTAAATTCTATAATTTGGAAGACTTCTTGAATTTGAGGTAAACTTGCAAAAGTACCATACCACAGTTACACTTTCACTTCGATATAAATAGGAAAGTAGAAATGATATGAACTTTCGCCTTGCTTGGTACATTACTGAATTATTAAGATGATTCTGAGTCTATAGCCATTGCACACTTTCGTATGACACATAATCGGCAGGTCCAAACTTGAAACATGGATCAGCATGTGCTAAAGGTATCGTACTAAATACTGTCCATCATCGGCTCTCTGAATATCACCAAGAATTATATACAAACGCTGCTATGCCAATATTTATCACAATCTAATTAAAATTAAATCCTATCTGCTCCTCCATTTGAATTTGTTGCTTGAAGGATCTAACAGGCTTGCAGTAACTCGAGTGTCAACCAATCCCGAGAATGCTTCATAGTGCTTTGAAGAGAACGTTAATGATAGAGAATTTTTGGTCGGCTCAGTCGACTCAGATGCCACGCTGACGGGGTGTCTTGTCATGTAGCTGCGGTTCCGATCATTGTGGCACCATAATACGGGGTAGATATAGGGACTGATCTTTGGCGTAAACATTCGAGTAAACGGACACGGTGACCCTATCTCCCCTCCTCAACTGCAAGTGGATTAGTCCAGATGCGACCATGATGAATGCTATTAAATATTCATGGACTGGTATGGGCGCTCAAAACACCAAGTTCAATTGAAATACGCAAGATCCTATATAGCGACATGTACGATTGGGAAGCATTGATAGGATATTAACTTATTAAGATTGTATTTATCATTTCAAAAGAGGGTAATTATCCTTTCAAATATGACATGCATGGTTAGTCCGAATCCCCAAGTTCCGAAACCGGCAATGCAATATATCTCGATTCCATGATTGTGATCTAGGTTGTTTCACTTATATGGTGACAGTCAGTTTGGATGGTGGAGGAAGCCGGAGTACCGGTACCTGGAGAGAACCACCGCCCATCAGCAAGTAACTGACAAACTTTCACACATGCACCAGCTGGGCTCGAACCCTTGCCGCAGGGTGCGAAATAGCCCTTTGCCCGGTTGCCCGGGGCAACCTAAATTTCCTTTGGGCAAACAAATTCTGTCCAAATTGCAATGCATAATTTGGATGTGTTGGTTGCCCATGCTTGCCGATGGGCAACTGACAGATTTCAGTATAATGGGGGCCAAAACGTGACCCTCAACACTGAAAAATAAACACTGACTATTGTATGTTTTGCATGTGTTACCTTGACAATGATGGTTTAAGTCTGATTTTGTGAAAGTTTTGAGATAATTGGTCGGTTGTGAGAAAATCTAGAATAGATTTTTGTTGCCCCCCTTCCATCTGATAGTTTCTCTGCAGATCACTACAGGAGGGCTGTGTTCTGCTGCTCTGACTCGAAGCAGGAGCAAAATGTTTCTCTTAATGCAATGTAGTATACTTGAATGAACACTCCAGCAGTCCATGATCATCCGGAATAGCAGAAAAGCTACTTTTCAATGCAAAAAGTACCCAGCAAATGCAAAGAACGGGTGTAGGACGGACACAAGGTTTGCCAAAGGTTTTCTGTGTAAGTGACGTTTTGACCACACACAACTGAAAATTAATTCTTAGCTTCCACAATGATTTTTGAAACTATTCAAAGCATTTCATGCAGATGGCGCATAGTTTTTCTGAGTAAAAGTTTGATTTAACGTGGTTGCTAACGTGATGCTATGGACGGACAAACAGTAACGTTAGCAACATTACATCGTCAGAAACATTTCTTTTTTTGCTATGGAAAAGATGCTTGCCGCAAACTAGATGATTTCAGAAAGAAATCAGGAGGAAATTTCTTTTGAGCATGTGGAATGCCTGTTAACCAACCTGCAGGTTAACAAAAATCGAATATTACAGTTGCTAACATTACATTTGGACGGACTTTGTGGACAGACAGACATGCCTATTTCGCGGAATTTTCACAAAATCCCAGAATTTACCATGATGAAGATCAGATATATATGGTTTCTAAGCTCTGTTATCTACATGTATATGAACTATCAGGCAAATTGATAATGCCAATGCAATATTTTTACCATGTGTCAGTCATTGCTAACGTGACACATGTGGACGGACATGTGTCACGTTAGCAATAAACATGGCAGTGCTAATGTTACATTCAGACAGACACCTTATAAACTGATGATTTAGCTGCAAAAATAAAAACTGCAGGCTGCTATTATCGACCAACTCTGCTCACTTTGTCAGTTCTGCCAAGCAAACATAAGAAAGACCTGTATTTGCAACAAAATTTACGTAAATCCTACTTAGTTGTATTGCTAACATTACTCTGTTGCTAACATTACATAAGTGGACGGACACAACACAAATTGAATTTTCACATTCAACTGCACTTAACATGACACATCAATTACATTGTTAGTGGAAGTGCTGTGTAGGAAATACAGACTTACAATGAAATGTTGACTAACTGTGATAGAATAGAGTATAGCTTGAACAATGTTGTTGCTAACGTGACTTTAATTGTGGACGGACATCCTATTAGCAGTCACGTTAGCAGTTTTTGAAAACCTTATTTTTTATTTACTTTTTAAATATTTTGGTTGATTTTATGTGCCGAATCAGCCACACATATAAGCGTTTTCCATACCAAATTCATTAAAAGTATGAGATGATAGTATTGTATCAGTCAGGTGACCAAATACCATAGAGGTGCTAAAATTACAGATGTGGACGGACAACCTTGGAAATTGATCAAGATATTGTATTTTCACCATTTGGCTTTGTTGTACACTACAATGATTGCAGTTCAACTTTAAATCACAGTTCCACCCCATATCAATATTTTGGAACATTTCAATGCTGAAAACAATACAGATATAATATATTCTATGGCATTGCAATTTGGTCTCCAAGAAAAGTGGGATTTTTGTCTGTCCTACATGTACGTCCTACAACACAGCAATTCGATATTTTCTTTTCAAATTATTTTGAAAAGTTGTTTGTATATTGCAAACATTTTATGTATTCTATATCTACAATCCATATACTTTCATTTAGAATGAAACTCAGATTGATTCTGCATGTGTTTCACTAAATTTAGGGCTTGAGAAAAAAATAGTGTCTTTGGCCCCCTTTATAATGAAATCTGTCAACTAGAATTTGTTTGTCTATTTCATACCCGGTTCAGTGGCGTGAGGCTAGCGATCACAAGCGAAACGCCTTAGACCACTCGTTAAGGGTTCAAAATCTTACCCGTCCTGAGTGGCGAGCTCGCCACTCCGGACGTCTTTGTTATATGGCTTATGGTTGTATAATAACTCCATATAACCGATGATAGGATTATAACTGGGGAGTCATTACATCAGCACAAGACTATTGATAGGTTTGACAATCAAACCTTGTATGAATCAAGCCCTTTCATGACAAACACGCGATTTCGCAGAGCGAAGGCGCATTGAAAAATTATCTCCCTTGGATCATGTGGCTTGAGCCAGCATGCCACTTCTTCGTTTTTTGAAACTTTGAAAGCTATGTAATGTAAACTGTAGTTATTCTGCAGATGTTTTCCATCTATGCTTATGCAACAATTTTTATATTTATAGCAGATACCGAATTGAAATCAATTATCTTAACTATTTTATCCAGAGAAAAACCAAATTGGTATATGTTTTAAAAACAATGTAATTAATGTCTTCCAAATCTGAACAGGTTTATTGTTCATAATTCCTCAATTTCTACCACCGGACGGCTATCATATTGCGATGCCATATATTTATACTATTCAGCTATTCCAATGTGACTGTCATGAAAGCAGCTTGAATAATTCTATGCGTATTCAAGGATGAATGAATTGAATAAATGTGATATCTTGTTTATTTATTCTTTGGAACTAACATTGCTCCATATTTCACCCAAGAATAATTCTTACCTGGTAATCAGTTACAATTTTATTGAAATAATTCACAAACTGTGTGTGCAGCTAGGTTGAAGAAGTACCAAGGACGTTTGCAGAACATTTCCACTTTTCAAAATTGTTTTGGATATCAACGATCACTATGGGGCATGTATTCTCATAGTTATTAATGCATCATATTTCTGGAGATTATGTTTGAAAAATTGAGTATGGCATAATATTGAAGCTTAATTAAATGTTGTCGACTTTTACTTTCAGATAATTTCGAAGAATGATCCGCAACAGACTTTGTTTCAGCCTTATCGAAGAAAAAATTGATATAGAATGATGAACAAACCTGCAGAATAGTCTAGATGAATATTTTACTAAAGTATCAAACTTCGAAGAAACATCGATTCGATGCACTTACTGTCAGGGGAAAGTGCTGCAACAGAATTATTTTTTAAAAGTTACAAATACGGTAACAAATAATATATCATTGTAGCAGCAAGATAGGAGAAGATAGACAGATCATATCTTTATTTTTTTATATGTTTATTTATTATGACACTCTGACTGAATTCCAGAAACAAAGACTTTGTCTTTGACAGTCTCTGGCGTTGAGTCCTTCCGTATGGCGAGGCCATGCTTCACCTCGAAACTGCCTGGTGTCGGCGAAAATAAAGACCGTCCCCAGTGGCGAGCTCGCCACTCGGGGCGGAGTAAGATTTTGAACCCTATTGGACCACTCGGCCACCGAGGGTCCTGCACAACTGAGATAACAACAGGCCATGATCATAAAACGGCCAGAAAAAGTAATTGTGGATATACAAATAAAAAATGGGTCAGGAAAGCTGTGCTGTTGTGAGAATGCTCGAATAAACTACCCCAAGATCCTACATTCAATAGAAATCAGTATTATAAAATATCTTGATGGGGGCTGCATGTCGGTCTATCAGATGATATCCAATAATATTATGCAAGTCTCCCATTGGTTGCGTTTTGCCCTGAGTAGTTGATTTTATTATAGATGTGTCAGTCTGCTGTTTGGGTCGAACTGACGTGTCTGGTGTGACTGTCAGTGCAGTACGGTCCGCGCAGTAAATCACCCACGCACGGCCAGTTCGATGTGCAGTCTCGGACACTTGTGTCAGTGATGTTTTGTCAGTGACACTGCCCGTGTCAGAGACTGAGTCAATTTCGATCTTCACGATATTAACTAATTTTCATTACACCATCAAATTGATGGCACTAAAGACAACCTACCTGTACAACCCTATTTAAATAGGTTGATGCACCAGCTGCGAACTTCTTCATCTTTGCAACTGACTGAACCAAAACCCATCAAAAAATCGATTTTATACTGCCGACTATTTCCGCGTTGTACCGCGGTAAATACATAGTCGATTTTTCATCAGACAAAATACTTAAAAGCATAATTATACAGATGGATAATACAGAATAATGCTAGACTGATAATTCAGGATAAATGTAACTTAAATTTTTTTTATTTTATTTCCACTTCGATTTGCTCAACTACGTTTCTGCTGACCTGAAGTTGTCAAGAAAATGTTTCAAAATGGCGGCAATGGAGACGGAGACGAAAGTGCCGTGAGAAGTAAACAGGAAAAACCAGGGCGATTTACCATGTCGACGGGATGATCTTGCTTGTCAGTGTCTGTATATGTGGCTTATTTTTGTAATTTGAAACTGGGTCAGACGATATTTCAGTGGCATCTTTGATTCTGATGTGATTCGTCAGGCAGGCACTGAAAATTAGAAAAGCGTTGTTGTTGTTGCTCAGGGCAGGCTGTTAACATTTGATTGACATTTGGATAACAAAAAAAATGTCAACAGTACCATAGCGAATGCCACAGGCTGTCATGGCAAAAGTCGCAAGCTGAGGAAGGACATCTACTTCCCTCCCTCCCCCGGATGTGGATGCCCCCTCCCCTAGACTAGTTCAACAAGCTGAACCCTACTGACGACGACGTTTAATTTTGTGATATTGATTATGTAGGGTTCAGCCGTTGAATAGAAATTTCCTATCGCAAAATTTTCGCCTCCCGACAGCGGGTGGATTTGCGCTCATACAAATCGATAATACCTACCGCTTTGTGCTCGTTTAGATAGAATACATATTTGCCTACTTCCCTGGCCATTTATTTTCTCTGTCCAGCTCCTTTCATTTCCATAAACGGCAAAAGAAAAAATATCATCGCGGACGATCTTCCAAAAACGAAAGCCACCGCCATTTTGAAAGGTCACTATAGTGGCATGAGACTAATTTGTAAATTCGGGATTATAGACAGGAAGGTTGGAAACGGCTCATTCATAAGGCTGTCACATTATCTGCATTCAAATGTAAAATTATAACTATCGGTATCAAGCATAATAGAAGGCACATACTGAGAAAGGTAATTCACAGGATTTTTCATCTCCCTAAGCGACTGGGTCGACTTAGCGGATTCAGTTTTTCCGACTCTTGTAATCCTGAATTTAGAATAACCTCACGTGAGAGAATCAGGGTCACGCGAGAGTGTTCTATAATGGCGGCGGATTTCGTGTTTGGAAGATCGTCCGCGATGATATTTTTTTCTTTTGTCGTTTATGGAAATGAAAGGAGCTGGACAGAGAAATTAAATGGCCAGGGAAGTAGACAAATATCTATTCTATCCAAACGAGCACAAAGCGGTAGGTATTACCGGTTTTTATGAGAGCGCAAATCCACTCGCTGTTACTTAGGTCGGGAGGTGAAAATTTTGCGATAGGAAATTTCGACTCAACGGCTGAACCCTACATAATCAATATCACAAAATTAAATGTCAGTAGGGTTCAGCTTGTTGAACTACCCCCTCCCCCAGATGCACCAGTATGGCACACAGGGTTTGTTTTTCGACAGAAATCCGGGAATCCGATTCTCGTAATATTCCCGTGACGAAGATGGGCGGTTAACATCACTCCACTGAAGTTTATGCAGCATAAACTGGGGAAGCAATCGAAAAGGAGGCGAAACGTTGTGAGCTCCGTGAAACAGTATCAGATTCATCACGTACATACATAAAGAAAAATGATATTATCCAGAGATATGAAAGGTGGAAGTAAACACGCATGAATTCACTACAAGACTCAACTTATGCACGATCATTCTGAGTCAGAAAATGCCACAGATCCAAAGTGCCGGTAATTGCTGAATAACTGAATTCAACCATACACGTCTTCTCACAATCAGAATATTAATAATGACCCTTTAGCAAAGAGAAA